>MU696219.1:15415-43736 GCA_026770625.1 Nicotiana glauca | reverse complement strand
CGTCTACTTCATGCATAATTCTTCCGGCTTCCTCGGTATCAACACATCTTAGCAAGTTGAGGTCCGGGGTCCTTTTGTACAAGACATCACCGCTTAAGAATAAACCACTCGCATGATGTCTAATGGTCCTCTTTTGATCTCCAGTGGCTTGCTCGGGATATTCTTGGGTTTTCAAAAATCTTTTGATATAATGATACCATGGCTGAGTGCTAGGTTCCGCCTCGACTGCATTACAATAACCATGCTTTTCTTTGATTTGAATTTCCAGAGGATCAATATGGGCATTCCCTGGGTAAGGCAGCATCGAGGCCAGAGTGGCGAGTGTATTGGCTAGTTCATTGTGACACCGAGGAATGTACCTGAATTCTATTGACTTGAACCGTTTGCCGAGATCTTTCACATGTTGCCGATAGGGAATGAGCTTAACATCTCGAGTCTCCCACTCTCCCTGGGCTTGCCAGATAATCAGATCAGAATCTCCCATGATCAATAAATCTTTGACATCTTGGTCGATTGCCATATTCATGCCCATGATACAAGCTTCATACTCAGCAGTGTTGTTTGTGCAGAAGAATCGGAGCCTGGTTGTAGCTGGATAGTGCTGACCAGTGGGTGAAATGAAGATTGTCCCAATTCCTACACCTCTAGCATTTACTTCTCCATCAAAGAACATTTTCCAGGCACGAGTGTCCTCAGAGATTGCTTCTACTGAATTTACCTCCTCATCTGGGAAGTATGTGCTCAACGGTTGGTATTCCTCGTCAATCGGGTTTTCAGCCAAATGATCTTCTAACACCTGGGTTTTCATTGTCGTGCGAGTGACATAGACTATGTCAAATTCAGTGAGTAAGGTTTTCCATTTTGCCAATCTTCCAGTGGGCATCGGTTTCTGGAATATGTACTTCAAAGGATCCAACCTGGTTATGAGTTAGGTAGTATGGGCTTGAAGATAATGTCACAACTTTTTAAAGAACCCACGTCAAAGCACAACACGTTCTCTCCAACAAAGTGTAATTAGCTTCGTAACTAGTGAACTTCTTGCTCAGATAGTAAATTGCCTGCTCTTTATTGTCGGTTATATCATGTTGCCCAAGGATACAGCCAAAAGAATTTTCTAAAATTGTTAGATACAAGAAGAGAGGTCTCCCTAGCTCTGGTGGGACCAAAACTAGAGGATTTGACAGATATTCCTTGATCTTGTCGAATGCCTCTTGACATTCAGATGTCCATTTGATTGCTGCATCTTTCTTCAATAGTTTAAATATGGGCTCACATGTGGTAGTCAGTTGAGCAATGAACCGACTGATATAGTTTAACCTGCCTAATAAGCTCATTACGTCTTTCTTAGTTCTCGGAGGAGGTAAATCTCGAATAGCCTTTATCTTTGTTGGATCTAGCTTGATGCCTCTCCTGCTGGCTATGAAACCCAGAAGCTTGCTTGATGGGACTCCAAAGGCGCATTTAGTCGGATTCAACTTCAAATCATACTTGCGCAATCGTTCAAAGAACTTTCTCAAATATCGAACGTGGTCACTTTGAGTTCTGGACTTAATGATTACATCATCCACATACACCTATATCTCCTGATGCATCATATCATGGAAAATGGCAGTCATGGCCCTCATATAAGTTGCTCCGGCATTCTTCAAGCCAAATGGCATAACCCGATAACAGTAAGTACCCTAGGGTGTAGTGAGGGCTGTCTTCTTGGCATATTCTTCATCCATCAACACCTGGTGATATCCTGCGTAACAATCCACGAAGGACTGTATCTCATGTTTGGCGCAGTTATCAACAAGGATGTGGATATTGGGCAAAGGGAAATTATCTTTGGGACTCTCCCTATTCAAATCTTGGTAGTCCACACACACTTGGGTTTTTCCATCTTTCTTTGGCACTGAAACTACGTTGGCCAGCCATGTGGTATATCGGACCACTCGGATTACCCCCGCTTTCAGCTGTTTTGTAATTTCTTCCTTGATCTTATCACTGATATCAGTCTTAAACTTCCTTTGCTTTTGCTGAACTGGAGGACAACCGGGGTAAATGGGCAACTTATGCACCACTAGATCAATGCTCAGTCCTGGCATGTCATCATATGACCAAGCAAACACATCTTTAAACTCAAACAGGAGTTGGATTATTGTATCTCAAGTTTTCTCATTTGTGTGAATGCTTATTTTGGTTTCCCTTATTTCTTCGGTTGTTCCCAAATTAACCGGTTCAGTGTCATTCAAATTTGGCTTAGGTTTATTCTCAAATTGTTCCAGTTCTTGATTTATTTCCCTAAAAGCCTCTTCTTCATCTTATTCCGGTTCTTGGTTCATTATTTCATAGTTAGACAGCATGTTTGAATCTGGGCAAGAAGTCCGCAAGCATGTCATGTTATTTAAAGCCGCATTATTTAAAAGGAAAATAACAAAAATCAGAAAGAATAAAGAGAAAATGGATGATGAAATATTGATTTCATTTCTTGAAATTTGGGAAGATAACAGGGTTTACATTGGGAATTTAAAGACAAGAAACTAAAAGAAACATCCGAGTTACACCCTGGAATAACTCGGGATGCAGAAAAAGTAGCAGGAAAGGTCTACTGGGACTTCCGCCTGATCGGAAATGGCGTAGCCTTCCAATTTTGAAGCTTGGCGCTTGGTCCCATGTATAACACCTCAGCGGTGCTAGTGCCCTCTCCTGGCTGAACCATGTGGGTTTCGTAGAGTACTTTTCTCATTGCCCTACATATCTCTTCAATTTCTTCAGCTATGAAAGCCTCATCGTCTTCCTCTTCAATGTACTTAGGTTTGAAAAAGGTTTCATACAGATGTGGCAATGGTTGTGGCAAGACCCATCCTTACATCTTTCTCTCATCTGCCCATTTTACATCATCTGGGATAGGGTGGAAGCCTATCCCGAAGAACTTTTCTGCTGTGGGTAGAGTTACTGGATCGGATATTCCTTGTAAAGCTTTTCCCAACCCTGGTTTGAAACCGTGTCTAATTATTTCTTTGGCCACCATGATTGAAGCATTAGACAGGAAAGGCTGTGGGCATGGATTTCCCTCCTCGTACTGATCTGCCACCATAATTTCAAAGGCTTAATAAATAATATGCTCACTTCTTTCCTTCGCCTCCAAGCACGGGATAGATGGATCACGATAAATGGACTGCTCGTCTTCTCCGTGGACCACAATTTCCTGATCTTCATACTCAAACTTCACCATTTGGTGGAGGGTGGAGGGTACAGCTCCCGCAGTATGGATCCAGGGCCTTCCCAGAAGAAAATTGTAAGATATATCCATGTCCAACACCTGGAAGGTTACCTTGAAATCTACCGGGCCTATAGTTAATATCAGGTCAATTTCGCCGATGGTATCCCTCTTAATGCCATCAAAACCTCTCACACAAACATTATTGGGACGAATCCTTCTAATCCCAATTTCCATTCTTTGTAGTGTGGAGAGTGGGCAGATGTCGATGCTGGAACCTCCATCCACCATGACTCGCTTGACATAGTAACCTTCACACTTGAAAGTCAGATGTAAGGCTTTGTTGTGAGCCGCGCCTTTTGGAGGCAAGTCATTTTTACTGAAAGAGAGTTGATTGACGGCGAAGAATCTTTCTGCCATCCTTTCGAGCTGTTCGACTAAAGTTTCAATTGGCACATAAGCCTCATTCAAAGTTTTTATTAATATATTCTGGTATTTAGAGGATTTTGTCACTAACGACAACAGCGACACTTGTTCAGGATATTTTATCAATTTATCTACTGTGTGATAATTAGGAATCTTCATTTTCTGGAAGAAGGCCTCTGCTTCCTCAGCACTCACTGGCTTCTTGGGCGGAAAGCGCTTTTGTGTGGCATTGTTTACCTCCTGTACATTTGAATATTTCTCAATAGAGGCTTTTCCTGGAAGTTCTCCCGAGATTTCTTTGCCCTTGTATGGAACCACTGTCTGCTGATAGTTCCATGGCACCGCAGAAGGGTCGGTCATTGGCCTCTGTGGTACGCATCCAATAACCACTGGCTCATTCAGCCGAGGCGGTTTAATTGTCCCCCGTACCATGTAGGCTCCTTTCGGCACATACATTTGTGTCCCCTTTTTCACTTCAAATTTCTTTGGAGCGCTCACAACTAGTGGTTTTTCTTGGCAACCTCGTGGAACGTAGAGAATTCCATTTTTGGGAGGCGTCGTCTCTGCTTTTGTTTTAGGTTTCTTCTCAGGCTCAGTTTTGACAATTTTGTTTTTCTTCTCCCCTTTTTCTTGCATCGGGGCTTCCTTTCTACATCGGCGATAGCAATTATGGCTTTCAGGGCTGGATCAAACTCCATATCTTTGCAAATCATCCCAATTACCGGCCCATTGTTGTGAGCGGGCAACGGGTTGTTGGTCATATTTGGGGCTTCTTTGTCCTTCAACACTATTTTCCCTTGTTCGATCAAATCTTCCACGGCTTTCTTCAATGTCCAACAGTTGTCTGTACTATGCCCCTCAACCCCTGAGTGATAAGCACATCGGATGCCCCACTGATAGGATGGTGATTCCGGGTTTTGTCTGTTCTGAGGTATGGGTTACAGCAAATTCATTCGGACCAGCTTCAGGAACAGACTGGAGTAGGTTCACCGATTGGTGTAAAGTTTGGTCTTCTGGGTGGTTCCCGAGGACGGAAGTTATTTTGTGGAGGTCGGGGATTATAGTAGTTCTGGTGAGGAGGCTGATTTCTTTGGAATGGAGGTTGATTTTTGTTGGCTTGTGGCTGCGGTCGGGTGAAGGTTGAGCATTCATTACCGCGTAAGGCGAGGAAGCATAACCCATATCAGCATGAGGATAGTAGTGTTAAGGGGTTTTTTCAGAGAACACAGATCTCGGAGCCCGATATCTTCTTCCCCCTGATGCTGCCATAACTGTTTTTTCTTTCTTTTTACCTTTGGCCATCCCTCCAGACCCGCCTTGAATGGCTTGGGAGGTTGCTTTGATGGCTGATTGACTCAAGATCCTACCTGTTTTCAAACTGTTTTCTACCATTTCACCAATTTTGATTGCCTTTGCAAAAGGCTTGCCTATGGCCGACATCATATTCTGAAAGTAATCTGCTTCCTGGGCCTGGAGGAAGACAGTGACTATTTCTACCTCATCCATGGGAGGTTTTACCCTTGATGCCTGTTCGCACCATTTAATAGCATATTCTCTGAAGCTTTCTGAGGGTTTCTTCTTCAAATTTGCCAAAGAATTCCGATTTGGTGCGATGTCAATGTTATATTGAAATTTTCTTACAAAATCTCTGGCAAGATCATCCCAAATGTGCCAACGTGAGGTGTCTTGGTCCATGTACCATTCTGAAGCAATGCCTATTAAGCTCTCTCCGAAATAAGCCATCAATAACTCTTCTTTTTCGCCGACCTCACGTAGCTAATTGCAATACTTCTTCAAGTGAGCATTGGGGTCGTCGTGCCTATCATACTTTTCAAAATTTGGTGTTTTAAACCCCAAGGGCAAGTGTACATGAGGCAACATGCATAAATCTGTATAAGAGACACTCTTTTGCCCACTCAAGCCTTGTATGTTTTTTAAACTTTGCTCGAGGCTCCTCATTCTCTTCGTCATCTCATCTTGTTCTGGGGCTTTGGGGGTTGTGTCTTGCCCTGGTGTAAGCTCATATGGTGGTGGCTGAGAGTAAGTATATTGAGGATACTGAAGAGGGTCAGCCTGAAAGACAGGGTTTTGGAAAGTGAAAACCGAAGGGTCGAAAGCATGCTTTGGTAGTGATGGTTGTGTTGTAGCAGAGCATGGCGGAGCAGTGAAGATATTAGGAGCTGCTCCTGATGGGAACACCTGGGGGCGGACCTCAGAAGGTGTTCCTATGAAGTGGGCGGTCATAGTAGGTTGTCCCAACAGAGTATTTGAGTGGCTAATGGGGACGTTGGAAGTACCCCCAGATCTAGGAAATAATTCAGGAAATCCAAGGATGGCGCTTGGGGGTTCTTTTCCATTGTTCCAGGCATCCCACATTTCCATGAGTCAGAGACGCAGTATCCAATTCTCTTCGGCTGTAATAGACTCAGATGTCGGGACCCCCGAGATAGGGCTATCTTCAGATATAGGAATTGCAGGCAAAGTCATTTTCGTAGACATTTCCACACTGCCTCTTGATCTAGTAAAGTATTGATGTGATGCCAGCGTACCACAACCAACCACCGTTTCTAAAAGCTAAGCTGGAATTGACGGCAACATCGGTTAGTTTGAAACAAATAACAGATAGGTAACCGCACATTGGAGTATGATGCACCTAGACAGTTAAATGAGTATCTACATGTTTACTACGGTTGCATGCGTCATCCCGGCTTTCTTTTGTTTTCCTCATTGTTCTTTCTATTTTTTTTCTCATTTTCTTTTCCCTCTATTTTTTTCATTTTCTGCTTTTTCCTTCTCTTTTGCCATGGTTTTTCTCCCAATACCTTATTTTCTTCTTTTGCGTTTCTTTTTCTCTCTTGTTTTTCCTTTTATTGGTTGCCCTCGTATTCCTCTTTTTCTCTTTTTCTTAGTATTACGGTTGAATCTTATGGAGATTGCCTACGTATCATGACCCCGCATGAATCAGACCAAGCGTAGTTCTTGCAAATAAATGCAAAAATAAAGGAATAATTTTTGGGATATTCAATTTTCATTAATAAAAACTTTGATTACAAAAACTACTAGACTATTTGTTTTTCTTAAAAAAGGAAATTACAAAACAGACTCAAAAACACAATACAGACTCGATAACTAGGAATACATCAAAGCTTCAAATCCCGAGGCCCGCGGGGCATCGTTCGGCATCGCTGCGGGCCTGCGTGCAAGACCCCTTTGAAACTGCTCCAAATCATTCATGACCTGACGAACAAATATCATTACAGAAGCAAAGAAAGTGGTACGACCCATTCGTTCACCGGCTTGACATTTCATAACAGTATAGTTTGCAATGCTTCTGATCCTTTCCCTGATTCGGCCCTTTTCTTTGAGTAGTCGACTTATCTGTTGGGTACGAGCCTCTAACACCTGAGAGTCCTGGAAGTGATGGTTTTGTAGCAATTTTATTTCCTTTTGCATCTCGGTGATTAACCCATATAATTGTTCTTTCTCGGCCTGAAATTCTTTGTCCCGACGTGTTGCCTTTTCTTCAAAGGTATTCATTTTTCTCTTCATATTGGCAATGGTTCCCTCGTAGTTTCTTTTCATTTGTTGTACGAACTGGGATCTTTCCTCAGTCATCTTTGCCCATTGTGCTTGAAGTCTTGCCATGTTCCCTTCAGATTTCTCCAATTCCTCCTGGCAATCAGAGATTTGCTTTTGCAAACCTTTTATCAATCTCTCGTCAGACCGACTTCTTGCCTGATTTTTGGCATCTATTTTCATTTGCTGTATTTGAGCCTTTGTCACACCTCCTTTTTCACTACACCCGCGAGGGCATAAAGGAGTTTTTTCAATTAAAGGATAATCGAAATGGGATTTATTTACTAAAAGATTCATAGTCGCCACTTGGGAGATTTATGGTGTCCCAAGTCACCAATTTGAATTCCGAATTGAGGAAAAAGTTTTACTCTGTTTAACAGTCGCGAACCAGAAATCTGAGTAAGGAATTCTGTTAACCCGGGAGAAGGGGTTAGGCACTCCCGAGTTCCGTGGTTCTAGCACGGTCGCTCAACTGTTACATTTGCCTAGATTTAATTTTAATACATGTTAACCCATAGTGCAATTTTAGAATGATTTACCGCCTTTAGTCAATTATGAAGAAAGTGAACGTCGTTTAAGAAAGCATTTTTGGGTCACGTCACATGAAATGCACCCGGATCCTCGACACATTCCTATTCAATATTTTGGGATTTGGATTTGCGTCGCATGAAATGCACACCCGTATTTAAGAAGGTAAAATTGTTAAAAAACGCGCCTAAAGTGGCTAGCGTGTGATTATCTTTGGGGAAGGACGTGAAATTTGCTAAACGGCCCCTCCCTAAATCTAAGTATTTTAATTCAAGCATTATTTGAGGGCCCCGCAATATATGTTTTGTTCGGCGAGGCTCGTCTCATTTTTATTTTAAGGTCAGTCTAAGACAGCTACGATTGTCTATTTGTTGTTTGTCTCCAAACGGGCTAATTAATTGGCGTGTATAGATTCAAACCCCAAATTCAAGTCCGAATTCAAACAAAAGGGGGGGACCCTTTTAATTTGAACCCGCCACCTAATTTGAAACCCAAATTTACATTCGCGAATTAATACCCCATATTCCTACTAAATGTTTAAAGAGCTATTTCATGCCTTTAAAAATGAATCTTGTAATCAACCCAAGTTGGGCTTCCACAGCCTATCCACAGGACCGTTGGACCCCCACTTCTAAAATTCAGCATGTATTTTCGTGACCTGGGCCTGACGGCTGGTCCATTCCAAATCAAATTTCGGGCATTGCACGATTGGGCTGCTGATTGGCCCAAACAGTCTTTTAAATTGGCGTGTACGCCACAAAGGCCCAAGGTCTGTTTATGAGTGGCCAGTGCAATAAGTTGCAAAACGAAACTAGAAATAATGAATGCAAACACCATTTAATTACAAATTGCATCTCAGTACTATTCTGAGCTTAGATCCCATTTTAACAACTGGAAATGAGAGTAATTTAAACACAAGGATGTTGATTTAATTAGGCACTCATGATTAATTTCAGATGTATAAACTTGATTTCCTACTTGTGATCTAATGTGAGCAACAGTAGTGGCTACTCAATTATTACTTGCAATTTGGATATCCTGAACTTAAATTAGCTGCTGACATTTACCATTCCCTCTTGAACCTATGTTTTTATAGTTACAAAACTAATGAGATTTAACTCCTACAACAACCATTTCAAATATGCTTCACGACTACAATGCCAAGTGGGAATTAACTACGAAACTTGCAATCATTTTTGGACCTGTTTTCACTACTATAGAACTGAATCCAATATTTAACTCATAGTCTAAGCCCAAAAGCATGAGCTACACAGCCTATTGAATTCAACTTGCAAAATGTATCAACCTACTCGAACCTCACTAACTACATAATTGAAATTAAACTGTCATCCTCCAGCACATTGAACCTGTTATCACTAGGTGCCTGCTGAAAAGCGAAACAGTCTATACAATCTAAAATAAATCTAATCTCAATAACAACGAAATCTAATTGAGTATAATACTAAACTAGCCTATAATACTACTGAATAAATTCTACAAATTAGTAGTACCAATAGTCCCAATCATACATTCAAGTTCATGCATATAAATATCAACGCTCAAACTACACTAAACAAGTAAACTAAACAGCACAAATCAACAGGCATAACTTTCAGGAGCAACTAAGGGAGCCATTTTATTGCATGTCCACGTCGAATCAACCTCAATACAATCAGGATAGGAATGAATACATGGTTTTTGAATTACATCAGGAGAAGAAAAAGTCAGCAGTAGGTAATGAGCTCACAATAGCCAAAATCAGTCCAATTGTTCAAGGAATGTTTAAAACCAAACGAAGTCCAAGCACCCGACTACAAATCAACTGAAATGCATCCAAATAGACTCGGAATACTCCAAAATGCTTCAGCAAACCCAAAACTCAAACAAACCAGTTTAATTGAACCCAAAGTTACTCGAAACTACACCAAACTACCTCTGAAACTTTCAATTATCAGAATGAACTTAGGAAATGCAAATTAGTAGCTCAAAGTTGAAAATTCTCTTAAAATTTAATGGAGCAGTGGCTATTTTTTGGATTTTTGAAGTTTTTGTTTTGGTTTTTGGTTTTTTGAAATTGAGTTCCTACTTCAAATCTGAAAAACTAATGAGAGAGTTTTGGGGAGACTATCTGACTGGAAAAAAAGGACCCCTGAACAAGGAAAAGTGCCTGCCTTTTATGGGCACAAGGAGTGAGTATCAGATTTTTTTAAGGTCTTTCTTTAATTTCAGTTTGGTCCCTCATTTTAAAACTTACTGCACAAGTAACTATCTCTATTTTCAGAAACATATACTAAAACCACATTCTAGAATAATCTAAAAGGTTCCAGTATATTCTATTATCTTCTTACCCAGTTCCAATTACCCATATACCCCTGGACATCTTTTATAATCACTAAACTACCCCCCCCCCCCTATTCTGATTAGTCCAGGGTCAATGATAGTATAATCCCTACCCAACTCTTACTATTCCATTAATTCACAAACAATAATCAGCTTCTAAAATTATGCCAAAACTAACACAAACATACTAATTGCACTGAATTTAGAGCAGAGTCAATTAAAAGAAAATTATGCTAACGGGGAGAAACAGTCACTAAAATCATGAATTAACTAAACATCTGCTCTAATAACAACGATTAACTAGGATTAACTAAACTAAAAGAACACGAATCAAAACTACTTTAAACAATATTGATTTATTAACACCGAAAGATAAACTAAACTCGTAATAACTGGCGAAAATAAAAACACAAAGGGAAAAACAAAACTCACCGATAAAGAAACTCCGGCCAGGTTCTAATCTTCAAATTCGACCATTTCAGGTGACGTTTGGGCTTTGTTGATGACCAAATCTTTACGAAGGAGGCCCAGGGACCCTATGGTGTTAATTGCATGCGTTTGGGGCATTTAGGGTTCTGGCCGAAAAAACTAAAAATTGAAATTCGAAGCTTTTCGGACATATTTGAGGGATGAAGTTAGGGTGGTTGGGTAGAGGATAATGAGGCAATCCCGTGGTGTTATTTTGGTGCGATTTGGGATAGGTGGAGTATTGGCTGGAAAACTTTCCGACGAAGATTCGACAAGCTCTGGTGAGATTTGAAAGAAAAGGGCAGTGGATTCTGGTAGAGTAGGAGAAGAGGAAGTTATGGTGTTATTTTAGGGTTGATTGGAGAAAGTGGTGTTCGCCGCCGGCGGCGGATCCGGCGAAATGCAGAGAGGAGATACGAGGAAGGCGACTTATGTTTTTTAGGGTTGGTGGCATGTCCAGACAATTATATTAAAATGCCAAAATCACTTGTGGCCGTTGGATCAGGGAATATCGAGGTCAAGGGTTGGACCGGTTTAGCCGGGAATGGGCCTGGGTTGAAGGCGGGTTCAGGGGTGATTTTTGGTTTGGGCCCAGGCAGAATTTATTAAAATTGGCCCAAATTGGGTCTTCTAATAAAGATCAATCTTTTAATTGTTTTCTTCTTTTATTTCTTTTAATTATTTATCTCTTTTTATTACTTTTGTATTTTTATGTATTTTATGAAAATGCAAAAATTAAAAATGAAACCTAATTTATTTGCCAAACTAAGCTAGTTAATTTTCTAAAATTGTTTAAAACATATTTAATAATTAACAACTAAAAATGCAAAAATGGGCTATTTTTGTTATTTTCTTTATTTTCAAGCAAATTAAACTAGTACTTAATCCTAAAATGTGAAATTAAATCTCAAACAAATGCCAAATGTATTTTTTGTATTTTTCATATGAACTAAAATGCATAAATAAAATACAACAATTACCAAAAATTCACAAAAAATTGTAAAATAATTGTTTTGTTTGAATTTTTGGGAATAATTATCTTAGGGCAAAAATCATGTGCTCACAGCTGCTCCTCTTTGCCCGGAAACACAAAGAGTTTTCGTGCAAAGATAAGTGAGCGGAAACGAGTGATTTTTTCCTGTTCGCATATTCCATGTGAATCATTTTTGAAATGTTTGACCGCACCCTGCTTCAGAGGTTGCCTACATATCCTGGGCTAAACAGGAATCAGGTCAGTGTAGTTCCGGAAGGTTTGGTAGTTGGGACTACCAGGAGCTGTGATCTCATTGTTGTTGTTGCTGTTACTGCTCGCTGACCTCCTTATTACACCGTGTCAAAATAAAAAGAAGCTAGCCTAAGCTATGATCTATGAATTACAAAAAGGTCTTATCTATGTCTTCAAACATGCTCTTGTGTGGCCTTGAACTTGTATTTTTTCACTGGACTTCTTATGTTATTGCCTTGCATTATGATCGGGGGATGTTTTGCCATTCCTCCAAGTGATGCTTGACTGCAACAATATGAAATATGTGCCTCTATTCTCCAGGCGGGTTCCTGGTTGCTGACGCTTGAAAATTATTCCCTTGTTCTCCAGGTAGGCTCCGGACTGCAACAAAATAGACAAACAAAGAAAATTTCCTGCCCCAGTTTGGTGACTGGGCACATCATGTTATCCAATATCAAATTAAAAGCTAAGGTTTGGATTGTGCTTCCCTTATTTTCCAGGTGGGCACATGACTGCTGAAGCTTGAAAAGTATTCCCTTGTTCTCCAGATGGGCGCCTGCTCGCAATGCTTGAAAAGTATTCCCTTGTTCTCCAGATGGGCGCCTGTTTGCAATGCTTGAAATGTATTCCCGTGTTCTCCAGGTGGGTGCCTGATTGCTAAAAATTTGAAATGTATTCCCTTGTTATCCAGGTGGGCGCCTGATTGCTAAAAATTTGAAATGTATTCTCTTATTATCCAGAGGGCGCCTGATTGCTAAAATTTGAAATGTATTCCCTTGATCTCCAGGTGGGCGCCTGACTTCAACAAAATATCAAACAAAGAAGATTTTCTGCCCCAGTTTGATGACTGGGCGCGTCATGTTGCCAGATATTATTGGAAACAAAAATTTGAATCGGACTTCCCTTATTATCCAGGTGGGCGCCTGATTGCTGAACTTGAAATGTATTCCCTTGTTATCCAGGTGGGCGCCTAATTGCCGAACTTGAAATGTATTCCCTTGTTATCCAGGTGGGCGCCTGATTACCAAAACTTGAAATGTACTCCCTTGTTATCCAGGTGGGCGCCTGATTGCTGAACTTGAAATGTATTCCCTTGTTATCTAGGTGGGCGCCTGATTGCTGAACTTGAAATGTATTCCCTTGTTATCCAGGTAGGTGCCTGATTGCTGAAACTTGAAAAGTATTCCCTTGTTCTCCGGGTGGGCGCCTGCTTGTAGCAAAATAGACAAAACAAAGAGAAATCATCTGCCCCTGTCTCAATCAAAGAAAGATTTGTTAATATAAAATGGTGGTTAGTTGTTAGCATTCTTGCTGGGTATGTTCCTGCTTCCAGCTCTGCTCTAACTTGTTTCCCTAGACTTGCCTTGAAACGCCTCGACTTCCTGACTGACTTTCAACCCCCTGGCTTTGACGACCCAAATGTTCTATCCTGTATTGCTATGTTTGTGTTTCTGACCTTTCTTTTTGACACTTTGCCTCTTCCTCACAATTATCTGATTAACCCACCGATGGAACTTCCAGTGGTCCTTCATGTGTTACTTTTCTTTTGATATTTTCCAATCCTATCGTGACGTACAACTGGGAAGCTGGTAGTTAGCCTTGACATCCTTCTTTTGTTTTTGAACAGAACTAACCCTGAAATATCCTATAGACAGACTCCAAGAGAGTGAAATGCAATGACCTTGAAAGTTAAAGATGGAAAGACTCTGAAACGGATGATTTGTAATGAAAAAGGAAGAGAGGACGACTTATCTGAGCGGAACAACTGGTGCCACTGGTTTTGCCGTGCATTTTGGATTAACCGGCCTAGTCTATCCAACCAATCCACTTTCAATTGCCACATTTGCCATTCCGGACTTCCACAACCTGAATATTTACCAAAAACCCAAACCTCGCTCGTTTTGCCAAGTTTTAAGCAGCTCTCAACCACAGACTTGTTTCATTTGCTCATCTGAAAACTCACATTCGCCTTACGGTGCCCGTGAGGGTTTTCACCAACAAGACTTTCTCATTTTGATTTCTCTCAAAACTCACTTCGCCTTACGGTGCCCGTGAGGTTTTTCGCCAATAAGACTCTCTCACTTTGATTTCTCTCGGCTCACGTCGCCTTACGGTGCCCGTGAGGGTTTTCACCAATAAGATTCTCTCATTTTTCATCATGTTCCTTCTGGTACCGGAGTGCTGTCTTTGACATGAATCACCTTTAACTCGCTCATACTGGCACTTCTTGAAGACTGATCGGAAGGTCTTTCTTTGGACTGTAATGCGGCTGTTGGATGGGGTCTAAAAAGAAGGGTATAGAGGCTCAAAATAATTCAATCATGGGTTTATTCGAAATCAGCCTTTCTTACAACAATCACAACTTCTGCCCCGGTTTCTTTCTTGGGGATCTTCGGACTTTTGGTTTGGTGTGACTGAACCTCAGAGATAGGCTGCCTACGTACCCTTTCGGGATCAAGTCAAACGTAGTTCAGGTCATAGAAATTACTTTGTTGTGATTTTCTTCTTTTCCATTTTCACTTTTCTTTTTTCCCCTCTTTTTTCTTCTTCTTGTCTTTCTTTTCTTTTTCTTTTCTTTTCTTCATTTCTCTTTTCTCTTCTTTTCATTTCTTTTTTTTTTCTGTTGGACTATTCTTCCTGTTTCTCCGTTGATCTTCCTAACTCATGCTTCTGCGTTTTGATATTGATTCCGAAAGAGGGGTACGAAAGAAAATAAAATAAAGCTCGAAATGGTAACAAAGGATAAAGTGTTTGGATAGCAGAACAAAATGCCTTCGTCATTTCAATCTCAAAAATATGCCAAAACAATTAAGTACAATTAGACAAAGAAATCATACATAGTATCGCTTTACTGCATCAGAGTTGATAGCCATTTCTATACATTTCCCTTCCACATCTGTCAAATATAATGCACCATTGGACAACACTCGGGTTACAACAAATGGCCCCTGCCAGTTGGGGGTGAACTTTCCTTTGCTTCGGCCCAATGAGGTAAGATATGCCTCAACACCAATTGCCCTACTTCAGACTTCCGCGGACGCACTTTCTTGTTATATGCTCTTGCCATTCTTTGTTGGTACAACTGTCCGTGACATACTGCTGCCAATCTCTTTTCATCAATCAAGCTCAGTTGTTCTAAGCGGGCCTTGACCCATTCAACATCGTCAATTTCTGCCTCGGCGATAATCCGAAGGGATGGTATTTCAACCTTTGTGGGTATTACTGCCTTCGTACCGTATACCAATGAATAAGGAGTCGCCCCTACTGAAGTTCGAACAGTAGCGCGATAGCCTAACAGGGCGAAAGGTAACTTCTCATGCCATTGCCTGGCCCCTTCCACCTAACAGGGGTATTACTGCCTTGATATTCTTTTTAGCTGCTTCGACCGCTCCATTCGCCTTAGGATGATATGTGGTGGAATTGCGGTGCGTGATCCTAAACTGCTGACATGTCTCCTCCATTAAATGACTGTTGAGGTTGGCACCATTATCCGTGATGATTACCTTCGGGATTCCGAACCGACAGATGATATTTGAATACACAAAATCGATCACTGCTTTCTTGGTCACTAATTTGAAAGTTTTTGCCTCAACCCACTTAGTGAAATAATCAATGGCTACCAGAATAAACCTGTGCCCATTTGACGTTGCTGGCTCGATCGGCCCAATGACATCCATTCCCCATGCAACGAAGGGTCATGGTGCTGACATTGTATGCAATTCAGATGGTGGAGAATTAATCAAATCTCCATGTACCTGGCATTGATGAAACTTGCGCACGAAACTGATACAATCCCATTCCATAGTAAGCCAATAATAACCTGCTCGGAGAATCTTCTTTGCCAATACATATCCACTCATATGAGGTCCACAAACTCTCGCATGTACCTTGGTCATGATAGCTGTGGCCTGTTTAGCATCCATGCACCTCAATAATCCAAGATCTGGAGTTCTTTTGTACAACGCTCCTCCACTGAAGAAAAATCCTCTTGCCAAGCGTCTAATGGCTCTCTTTTGATCCCCTGTGGCCTGTGCCGGATATACTCCCATCCTGAGGTATTCTTTGATATCATGAAACCACGGCTCACCATCAAGCTCTTCTTCCACCATGTTATAATAGGCATGCTGATCTCGGACCTGAATATACAACAGGTCCATATAAGCCTTATCTGGATGATGCAATATCGATGCCAAAGTGGCCAAAGCGTCAGCAACTTCATTATGAATCCTTGGAATATGCCTGAAGTCTATCGACTGAAACCGTTGACAAAGTTCATGCAGACACTGCCGGTACGGTATGAGCTTTAAGTATCGTGTCTCCAATTCTCCCTGAATGTGGTACACCAGAAGATCCGAGTCACCCATGACCAAGATCTCCTGGACACCCATGTCTATAGCCAACCTCAAACCCAAGATACATGCCTCATATTCAGCCATGTTATTGGTGCAGTAGAAGCGAAGTTGAGCTATAACAGGGTAGTGTTTCCCTGTCTCGGAAATAAGTACCGCTCCTATCCCAACGCCATTGGTATTGGCAGCCCCATCAAAGAACAGTTTCATCCTGGCTTCTCGATCTGTTCTAATTCATCCAAATGCATTGTCTCCTCATCAGGGAAGTACGTCTTCAAAGGTTCATATTCATCATCAACTGGGTTCTCGGCTAGATTATCAGCCACTGCTTGCACCTTCATTGTGATCCGGATCACGTAGACAATATCAAATTATGTGAGGAATATTTTCCACTTTACGAGCCTCCCTGTGGGCATGGCCTTCTGAAAATAACGGGTCCAACCGAGAGATGAGATAGGTGGTATATGATGACAAGTAATGTTTCAATTTCTGCGCTACCCAGGTTAAAGCACAACATGTTCTCTCAAACTGAGTGTATTTTACCTCATAAGATGTGAACTTCTTGCTGAGGTAGTAAATCGCCTGCTCTTTCCTTCCTGTGACGTCATGCTGCCCCAGTACACAGCCAAAAGAGTTATCCAGAACTGTCAGATAAAGGATCAAGGGTCTTCCCGGCTCTGCCGGAACCAACACAGGTGGACTGGCCAAATACTCCTTAATCTTGTCAAATACTGCCTGACATTCATCTATCCATCTGACCGCAGCATCTTTCTTTAGCAGCTTAAAGATGGGCTCGCAAGTTGTTGTAAGCTGGGCAATGAACCTACTGATATAATTCAACCTGCCGGGCAAACTCATCACCTCTTTCTTGCTTTTTGGCGGTAGTAACTCCTGAATGGCTTTGATCTTGGACGGGTCTAACTCAATACCGCGTCGACTTACCACTAACCCTAACAACTTCCCCGACGGAACTCCAAATGCACACTTTGCTGGATTAAGTTTGAGGTTGTACCTGCGGAGCCTCTGGAAAAACTTCCTCAGGTCTTTAACATGGCCACATTGCTTCCTAGACTTTATGATCACGTCGTCTACATAGACCTCAATTTCCCGATGTATCATGTCATGGAACATGGTGGTCATTGCCCTTATATATGTTGCCCCTGCATTCTTCAACCCAAATGGCATGACCCTATAACAATAGGTCCCCCAAGGCATGATGAATGCCGCCTTTTCCCTATCTTCCTCATCCATTAAAATCTGGTGATAGCCCGCATAACAATCCACGAAGGAACCAATCTCATATTTAGCACAATTGTCAATCAATATGTGGATGTTTGGAAGTGGGAAGTTCTCTTTTGGACTCACCTTATTGAGGTCACGGTAATCAACGCACACTCTGGTCTTTCCATCCTTCTTTGGAATATGCACCACATTAGCTAACCAAGTGGAATACCGCGTGACCCGGATGACTTTCGCATCAAACTGCTTGGTGACTTCTTCTTTGATTTTTACACTGATATCTGTTTTAATTTCCTCAAGTTTTGCTTGACAGGAGGGCATGCCAGGTTGGTGGGCAATTTGTAGACCACCAAATCGGTACTTAAACCCGGCATATCGTCATATGATCACGCAAAAACATCTTTGTACTCAAGCAACGCTTTGATTATCTCTTCTCTGAGCGAAGGTTCCAAATGGACACTTATTTATGTTTCCCGTACATTCTCCCGATCCCCTAAATTGATTGCCTTTGTGTTGTTTAGATTACGTTTGGGTTTTTCTTCAAATTGGCTTAATTCTTTACTGATTTCTTCAAAGGCTTCCTCATCATCATATTCTACCTCGTCATCACACTCAATTTCTTGTATTATTATTTCTGAGTTAGATTGGTAATCAATACTAGGCCGAAGACTCCTCATGTATGACACATCAGTGAAACCAGCATAAAAGGGATTGTACAAGAAAGAAAAGAAGGACAAAATAAAGGCTATCATGAATGAAAAAGGAAAGAAATTGCATTTCATTAAAATTGTAAGATAACAAGGTTTAACTCATCCAAACGGACAGAACATAGCATCCGAATTACAACCTTGGAAATAATCCAGATTAAACTGAAAGGAAAATCAAAACTAACTACCACGACTCCCTCCGGGGAGGAAGAGGAGTAGCTTCCCACTTATTAAGCTTTGCATGGGGCCCCACGAACTGCACATCTGCTTTGCTTGGACCTTCGCCTGCCTCCACCATATTCACATCATCAAACAGCTTTTCAAACCTCTCAATCAGCTCCTTGTCGGGTTCCATCACCACAGAATGAGGCATTACCGTTGCTGGGCACCTCTTAGTACCAGGCCGGACAAAGGAACGGGACAGGCGGGGTATGGGTTTTGGAAGGGTCCATGTTCTTTTTTTCATCTTCTTAGCTCGCCTTAGGTCAGCAGCAGTGGACTTAAAGCCTAAACCAAAAGTATCCAAGTTCCCATGAAGGGATACCGGCTGTATGATTCCTTGCAACGAAGCACCCAAGCCTTTTCCATGTAAGAATCCATTCTTTATCATTTTCGAATCCACCATGACAGATGCAGCAGCTACCCTGGGCATAGGAATACACTCTCCTTTCAAAATTTTTGCAACTGATATTGTATCCAAGACTTGGTAAATCCATGGACCTTTGTCGTCCTCAGCTTCGTCGAAAGGCATAATGGTATTACACAAACTATCCTCTCTATGCACAATAATTTCCTACCGGTCCCACTCGAATTTGATCATCTGATGCAAGGTAGACGGCACTACATTTTCTGCATGAATCCAAGGTCGGCCTAGTAAGAGATTGTAAGAAACATCCACGTCGAGCACCTGGAACTCCATAGTAAATTCAACTGGTCCTATTTTTAGCTCCAACACAATATCCCCAACTGTGTCCTTTCCTCCTCTATCAAATCCCCGCATGCAAATGCTATTCTTATGGATCCTCTCACTGTCCACTTTTAACTTTTCCAGGGTGGATAGAGGACAAATGTTTGCACTGGACCCGTTGTCGATTAGCACCCGGGTGACCACTGAGTCTTCACATTTCACAGTGAGGTAAAGCGCTCTGTTATGCTCCATGCCCTCCAAAGGCAGCTCATCATTAGAAAATGTAACCCTGTTGACCTCAAAAATTTTGTTTTCTATTTTCTCCAGATGATTCACAGAGATCTTATCCGGAACATGGGCTTCGTTCAGAATCTTCATCAACGCCCGGCGGTGCTCGTCCGAATAAATCAATAGAGACAGCAATGAAATCTGTGTCGGGGTTTTCCTCAACTGTTCTACAATGGAATAATCTTGCGCCTTCATCTTCTTTAAGAATTCTTCAGCCTCTTCTTCAGTTACGGCCCTTTTTACTGGTGCTGGATTGTCTTTGGCTGCTTTAACCCTTCTCAGCTCTTCAGGGGCAAAGCATCTCCCTGAACGAGTCAGCCCATGGGTTTCACAAACTTCTTCTTTAATTTTCTTCCCTTTGTACGTCACAGTCACTCGGCCGTAATTCCATGGGACAGTCTTTTCACTGACTATTGACAACTGAGTCACTAGCTTAATGATCACCGGATCCGTGTGAGCCCCTTTCACGATCACAACGGGCTTGACAACTGCTCCTTGTACCATCACTTTGACTGGATCTTGTTTTACTGCATCACTGTTCAATGGCTCCTTCTTTATCACCTCCTTGATCAATTCTCTCCTACTGGTTGGTTTCTCGTGTGACCTGGATTCACTGGCCTTGATCATCATCACAGTTTGTGACGGCTTCTGATATTCCCCCTTTTGCACTAACGCAATCATATGAGTCTCATGATGGGTTGGAAACGGATTCTGAGTGATGTTAGGCGTCTCTGGAGTCTGTACCTCAATTTGGCGGGTATTAATGAGCTCCTGGATTGCCATTTTCAAATGCCAGCACTTCTCTGTATCATGCCCCGGGGCACCCGAGCAATACTCGCAACTTACCGAATGGTTTAGGTTCCTTGGGGGAGGATTTGGTATTTTGGGTTCAATCAGACTTAACATGCCCAATTGTCTCAATCTATGGTATAAGCTGGTGTAAGATTCTCCCAATAGAGTGAAATTTTTCTTCTTTTGAAGCCTGTCATTTTTAGAAACATGGTTGGGTCGAAAACCGGGTCCAGTGGGGGTTTTTGTAGGCTCTCGGAGGTGGGTAGGTATTTTGAGTATGGTAAGTATTTTGTGGGGTGAGTGCACGCCATGGCTCCTGAGATTGGGGGTATGTTTGGGCATGGTGGACGGAGAAATGGGGGGCGGGAGGTGGATAGTAGTGTTGTGGCGGGCCATATGGGTTGTGTGGGTAGGTTTGGGGATGGGGGCGTGGTTGGTGATAATATGGTGATGGACCCCTAGACCAAGCTCTTGATTCTACTACTGTAACATCTTCCTTTTTCTTCTTTCCCAATACCCCTCCAGTGCCGCTCTGGATGGCCTGGGTAGTTGCTTTAATCGCCGCATAACTCATAATTTTATTAGTATTGAGAACCTCTTCCACCATATTTCCCATTTTCACTACCTCATTAAAAGTTTTCCCAACTGCCGACACCAGATGACCATAATAAGTAGGCTCCAAAGCCTGCATAAAATAATCGACCATCTCGCCTTCCTTCATTGGAGGATTAACTCTTACGGCATGTTCTCTCCACCGAAAATCGTACTCTCTGAAGCTTTCCCCTGGATTCTTGTCAATTTTGGTCAATGACAGCCGGTCCGGGACAATCTCTAGATTATATTGAAAGTGGCATACGAATGCCTGGGCCAAATCATCCCAGGTGTACCATCGAGCATAATCTTGCCGCGTGTACCATTCCAAAGCAGCACCACTGAGACTTTGACTAAAGTATGCCATTAATAACTCATCCCTTCCCCCAGTGCCTCTCATCTTACTACAAAATCCCTGCTGATTGGCTACTAGGTCACCATGTCCATCGTACAGATCAAACTTGGGTAATTTGAATCCCGCGGGCAACTGGACGTTAGGAAACAAGCACAAGTCCTTGTAGGCCACACTTACTTGTCCTCCTAGGCCTTGCATATTTCTGAATGATTGCTCAAAGCTTTTCACCTTTCGTATCATCTCCTCCTGCTCAGGGTTTTTGGGAGGCTTCTCTTCTTCAGCTGAGATATCAAGACGGGGAGTGTAAGGATATGGTTCTGGCGGTTTGAAGGTAGGTTCAGGTGGGTAATAGTGGGCTTCCTGGGTTTGGAACAACGGTTCACTAGAAGATCTCTGTAATGTGGCGGGTGGAGGAGCCACAAACACCGGAGTGGTTGGAGGTAGAGGGCATGGGATTTGTTTAGGTGGTGGAGGTGGTGGTGTTTGGGAAGTAGTTGTGTAGTACTGCTGGTAGGTAGGGTAGGCCGAAGAGGAATTAACTGTAGGAGGATCTTGTGGCTAGGCTAATGGTGGGATGTAGGCAGGGTTAGCAGGATAAGCTGGTAGTGGGTGTCCTTTTGCCCAAGCCTTGTACATTTCGGCCATCTGTTGCTTCAATTTATACATCTCCTCTTTCATTGCATTGACATCCACAACGTCTTCCTCCCTGGACGGGTCGACGATGCTCGCTTCTAACTCTTGGTTGAGCATTTTTGACTTCTCTTTAGAACGGGTGTTGTATGGGTGGGTTGCCAGAATGCCAGTCAACTGAACCACTTGCCTGGGCTCATTATTCAACAACAACGTTGTTAGCGGTTAGGGCACTAACAAATAGATAATTGCACATTTGGGGAATGAATGCACCTAGGCAGTTAACGATTTCTATTATGCATTTGCTCGACCGCTTGCGTCATCCCGGCTTTATTTCTAATGGCAACTTTCTTTGTTTTCTTTTTTCTTCTTTCTTTCTTTTTCTTGCTTTTCTTTCTTTTCTCTGTTTCCTTTTCAATTCTTACCTTTGTTTTCTCTTCGTTTCGGTTCTCTCATTCCCTCGATTTCTTATTTTCTTTTTTTTCTTTCTTATTTTTCCGCTCTTTTCTTTTCTCTTTTTTAAAAGATTATGGTCGAATCCTATGGAGATTGCCTACGTATCATGACCCCACATGAATCAGACCAAGCGTAGTTCTTGCAAATAAATGCAAAAGTAAGAAAACAAATTTTTTTTTTTGGGAATTTTCAATTTTTCATTAATAACAACTGCGGTTACAAAAGTTACTAGACTATTTGTTTTTCTTTTCTTGAAAAGGAAATTACAAAAACAGACTCAAAAGCAAAAATACAGACTCGATTAACTAAGAATACATCAATGCTTCAAACCCTGGGGCCCGCGAAGCATCATTCGACATCGCCGCGGGCCTGCATGCAAGACCCCTTTGCAACTGATCTAAATCATTCATGACCTGGCGAACAAATATCATCACTAAGGCAAAGGACGTGGTATGACCCATTCGCTCGCCAGCCTGACACTTCATGACAATATAGTGGGCAATGTTTCTGATCCTTTCCCTTATTCGGCCCTTTTCTTGGAGGAGCCGGCTTATTTGTTGTGTACGAGCCTCTAGCACCTGAGAGTCCTGGAAGTGCAGATCTTGTAGCAATTTAATTTCCCTTTCCATCTCTGTAATTAATCCATGGCACCGATTCATCTCGGCTTGGAATTCTTTATCCCGCTGGGCTGTCTTTTCTTCCATAGTATTCATTTTTCTCTTCATTTTGGCGATGGTCCCCTCGTAGTTTCTCCTCATTTGAGCTCTTTCTTCAGTCTTTTTATCCCACTGCGCCCGGAGTCTTGCCATGTTTCCCTCGGATTTTTCTAGTTCTTCTTGGTAGTCTGAAATTTGTTTCTTTAACCCTTTGATCAACCTTTCATCAGATAGACTTCTTTCTTGGTTCCGGTCATCTATTTTCATTTGTTTAATTTGGGCTTTGAGTGCTTCGTTCTCCTGAGCTAATTTCTTTTTATCACCCACATCGGCTGCAGCCTGTACACTTTTGTCGAATTGGAGGTCCCGGACCTGTTTCTCCAACTGTCCTATTCTAGCTCGGTACTCCTTTTCCCTTGCTTGCCAATCCCATTGAACCTAGACCCCATTAGTAAATTGTTGCACATGCGGTCTTTTAGCGGGTCTCTCTGGGATTTGGAATCTTTTGCCAAACCACGTCAGATACTTGGGATCTACCTCGCCTCTAGCTTGGTCTAGTATTATGGTTTTAGGCTCGAGGAACCGGCACTCATTCCATATCTTTCGGATTCTGCCTTCAGGAAATGCAGCCTTCGGGCCTACCTCAATGACTTGCTCACTCGGGTCTTCATCATTGTGCACTGTCTGGAATCTCCCAAGTTGTCGCAAAACCCGGTAAGGAGCGTAAGGATGTATGTTTCGGATACCCATTAAAAGAATATAGGGGACCTCCGCTGATGTGTATACAGCTTCGGTAACAGGGAGCCACCCATAATCCCATTCAACTTTATCTGCGGTCAGTGATCTTATGCACGACGACCAGGCCTCAGTACCCTCAGGGAACTCAATACCTGTCACTCGAGTCCCAAATTCTGCAATATAACTCAACCCGGTTAAATCATAGTTCATATAGCCTGTGCGGTGACAGAGGTGTTCCTGCATCCATAACCGTAAGAGCAAATTGTAACCTTGAAAGAATTTCACGCCTTCGCGACATTTGGTCAAAGCTCGATATATTTCTGCTATGATCAGAGGAACCACTGTGCTGGTAGGTTTTTTCGTGGCAACATCTAGCATCCCCACCAGGCCGAGGTCTATGTGACCATCTTTTCTCGGACAAACCACTACTCCCAGAAAGGCTACCATAAAGGCTAATCCCCGTCGAGCCTCCCATTTGTCTTTGTTTCCGGCATGCGTCAAGCCGGTGTTAGGCTCCTCGAAACCTTTTGGATTACCATACCGGTGATATAGGAAATGCAATGTACAACACCCTTCTTCCAGATGCGGGTCTTGAATATCTCGGCTAATGTTCAACAGATCCAAAGACTTATGAAGGGTTATCGATCGCGGGGCCAGTGGGTACCTGCCTCGAAGATTCCCGTTGAAACTCGCGTATCCCACAATCTCCTCTAAGGTAGGTGTGAGTTCAAAATATAAAAACCAGAACACGTTACGGGTCGGGTCCCAAAATGGTATTAGTGCCTTAATGATATCTTTCCTCGGTTTAATGTTCAATAGATCAACTAGACCGCCCAAAATCTTGACCACAGTCTCTCTTCTTCCTTTTCCTAGATCATGCCACCACATATGGAGTTTCAAAGGGATCTCACTCAGGACTGAGAAGGTTTCGATGTTACTTGAAGTCATCCTGCATGTTTATTTAAAATGGTAATTTTAATGACTTATTTTGAAAACTGGCCATTTTTGCAAAATTCTTTATTTAACAAGACAAGAATTTGGTTTTGCGAATACGGCCTTTCAGCGCTTCTGGGAAGAAGATTTTAAGGTTGTGCTCGCAAACCATTTAAAAATGACTCGGGGTGGTCGTTCTTGCAAAAACATCCTTCCGGCGTCCCTTTGGGAACATTCGGCTTATTTTAACAAGAATGGCATCACCCGACTTTTTTTATGATAAAATAAAAATTTTGACATTTTTGTTTTCGGCTATTTTTGCAAAAGGGAGGTTGGACCCGACGAGGGTTGCCTATGTATCTCACATTTGGTGAGAATCAAACCAGCGTAGTTCGGGCGGATTGGCCAAAATCAAAGCTAATTTTGAACAGCCATTTTTCAAAGATTTTCAAATTTCCTTTCTCTTTTTTTTTCATTTTTCGAAAATCCGGCAGCACTTAGCCACTAGTTGGGCATTGATTTTTTTAAAAACAAATGATTACCCTCACTTAGTCCTAACACTGCTATTTTTCACAATTTCTCACGCATTGTATACAAATCAGTCAACATGCAAAGCCGAGAAAATAAATGCGCAAGTAGCACGTAAGATGCATCAGGATGGTCATTTCAATTGGGGTCACCTGTCCTAGACGGACCCAACCCCTGTGTTGAGTCCCCTAAGTCAAATGCACATAATGCAAACAAGCGTCCTACTAGGGATCCGGCATGAGTTTATTGTTCTTCTAGGTTTAAGCCCTAGGTTTATTGGTCTAGACCTGGCTTACCCGAGCGGACAACTCGAGCTGAGGGGGAGGCAGCGTACCGGGGATACAGAAGCTCCGCCGGCTTTGCAACTTATCCAAACCTCGTTCTAAATTGGGAAATACTCTAAACAGAAGAGAATCTACATGAAGTGCACCCTTCTACATGATGTAGAAGACTTAGAAAGAGGAAGGGATTCGCGACAGTTTATATACAATTCAACAAATATCAAAGCGGTAAAATATTTAGCACATATAGCATGGAACATGTAGCAAAATCAGATAAAGCCAACTATAACAAATTAACTAAGCTCGAATTCTGGAACCCTGAACCGAAATTCTGGGTTCTTGTCCCCAGCAGAGTCTCCAGAGCTGTCACGCCTCCTTTTTCACTACACCCGCGAGGGCATAAAAGAGTTTTTCCAATTAAAGGACAATCGAAACGGGATTTATTTATTAAAAGATTCAGAGTCGCCACTTGGGAGATTTATGGTGTCCCAAGTCACTGGTTTGAATCCCGAATCGAGAAAAAGGTTTGACTCTATTTAACAGTCGCGAACCAGAAATCTGAGTAAGGAATTCGGTTAACCCGGGAGAAGGGGTTAGGCAATCCCGAGTTTCGTGGTTCTAGCACGGTCGCTCAATTGTTACATTTGTCTAGAATCTAATTTTAATACATGTTAACCCATAGTGCAATTTTAGAATGATTTACCGCCTTTAGTCAATTAATAAGAAAGTGAACGTCGTTTAAGAACGTATTTTTGCGTCACGTCACATGAAATGCGCCCGGATCCTCTACACATTCATATTCAACGTTTTGGGATTTGGATTTGGATCGCATGAAATGCAAACCCGTATTTAAGAAGGTAAAATTATTAAAAAATGCGCCTAAAGTGGCTATCGTGTGATTATCTTTGGGGAAGGCCGTGAAATTTGCTAAACGACCCCTCCCGAAATCTAAGTATTTTAATTCAAGCATTATTTGAGGGCCCCGCAATATATGTTTTGTTCGGCGAGGCTCGTCTCATTTTTATTTTAAGGTCAATCTAAGACAGCTACGATTGTCTATTCGTTGTTTGTCTCCAAACGGGCTAATTAATTGGCGCGTATAAATTCAAACCACAAATTCAACTCCGAATTCAAACAAAAGGGGGGACCCTTTTAATTTGAACCCGCCACCTAATTTGAAACCCTAATTTACATTCGCGAATTAATACCCATATTCCTACTAAATGTTTAAATAGCTATTTCATGCCTTTAAAAATGAATCTTGTAATCAACCCAAGCTGGGCTTCCACAACATATCCACAAGACTGTTGGACCCCCACTTCTAAAATTCAGCATGTATTTTCGTGACCTGGGCCTAACGGCTGGTCCATTCCAAATCAAATTGCGGGCCTTGCACGATTGGGCTGATGATTGGCCCAAACAGTCTTTTAAATTGGCGTGTACGCCAAAAAGGCCTAAGGTCTGTTGATGAGTGGCCGGTGCAATAAGTTGCAAAAACGACACTAGAACTAATTAATGCAAACATCATTTAATTACCAATTGCATCTCAGTACTATTCTGAGCTTAGATCCCATTTTAACAACTGGAAACGAGAGGAATTTAGACACAAGGATGTAGATTCAATTAGGCACTCATGATTAATTTCAGATGTATAAACTTGATTTCCTACTTGTGATCTAATGTGAGCAACAGTAGTGGCTACTCAATTATTACTTGCAATTTGGATATCCTGAACTTAAATTAGCTGCTGACATTTACCATTCCCTCTTGAACCTATGTTTTTATAGTTACAAAACTAATGAGATTTAACTCCTACAACAACCATTTCAAATATGCTTCACGACTACAATGCCAAGTGGGAATTAACTACGAAACTTGCAATTATTTTTGAACATGTTTTCACTACTATAGAACTGAATCCAATATTTAACTCATAGTCTAAGCCCAAAAGCATGAGCTACACAGCCTATTGAATTCAACTTGCAAAATGTATCAACCTACTCGAACCTCACTGACTACATAATTGAAATTAAATTGTCATCCTCCAGCACATTAAACCTGTTATCACTAGGTGCCTGCTGAAAAGCGAAACAGTCTATACAATCTAAAATAAATCTAATCTCAATAACAACGAAATCTATTTGAGTATAATACTAAACTAGCCTATAATACTACTGAATAAATTCTACAAATTAGTAGTACCAACAGTCCCAATCATACAGTCAAGTTCATGCATATAAACATCAACGCTCAAACTACACTAAACAAGTAAACTAAACAGCACAAATCAACATGCATAACATTCAGGAGCAACTGAGGGAGCCATTTTAGTGCATGTCCACGTCGAATCAGCCTCAATACAATCAGGATATGAATGAGTACCTTGTTTTTGAATTACAGCAGGAGAAGAAAAAGTCAGCAGCAGGTAATTAGCTCACAACAGCCAAAATCAGTCCAATTGTTCAAGGAATGTTTAAAACCAAACGAAGTCCAAGAAACCGACCACAAATCAACTGAAATGCATCCAAATAGACTCGGAATACTCCAAAATGCTTCAGCAAACCCAAAACTCAAACAAACCAGTTTAATTGAACCCAAAGTTACTCGAAACTACACTAAACTACCTCTGAAACTTTCAATTATCAGAATTGAACTTAGGAAATGCAAATTAGTAGCTGAAAGTTGAAAATTCTTTTAAAATTTAATGGAACAGTGGCTATTTTTGGGATTTTTGAAGTTTTTTTTTTGTTTTTTGGTTTTTTGAAATTGAGTTCCTACTTCAGATCTGAAAAACTAATGAGAGAGTTTTGGGGATACTATCTAACTGGAAAAAAGGACCCCTGAACAAGGCAAAGTGTCTGCATTTTATAGGCACAAGGAGTGAGTATCAGATTTTTCTAAGGTCTTTCTTTAATTTCAGTTTAGTCCCTCATTTTAAAACTTACTGCATAAGTAACTATCTTTATTTTCAGAAACATATACTAAAACCACATTCTGGAATAATCTAAAAGGTTCCAGTATATTCTATTATCTTCCTACCTAGTTCCAATTACCCATATACCCCTGGACATCTTTTAAAATCACTAAACTGCCCCCCCTCCCC
>MU696219.1:0-10032 GCA_026770625.1 Nicotiana glauca | reverse complement strand
CCCAAATTGGGTCTTCTAGTAAAGGCCACTCTTTTAATTATTTTCTTCTTTTATTTCTTTTAATTATTTATCTCTTTTTATTACTTTTGTATTTTTATGTATTTTATGAAAATGCAAAAATTAGAAATGAAACCTAATTTATTTGCCAAACTAAGCAAGTTAATTTTCTAAAATTGTTTAAAACCTATTTAACAATTAACAACTAAAAATGCAAAAACGGGCTATTTTTGTTATTTTCTTTATTTTCAAGCAATTTAAACTACTACTTAATCCTAAAATGTGAAATTAAATCTCAAACAAATGCCAAATGTATTTTTTATATTTTTCATATGAACTAAAATGCACAAATAAAATGCAACAATTACCAAAAATTCACAAAAAATTGTAAAATAATTAAAAAAAATTATTTTGTTTGAATTTTTGGGAATAATTAGCTTAGGGCAAAAATCACGTGCTCATAGCCTTGAGAGCTTCATTCTCCTGGGCTAGTTTCTTTTTATCACCTTTATCAGATGCGGCTTGTACACTATTTTCGAATTGAAGATATCGGACCTGTTGCTCCAATTTTCCTATTCTTGTTCGGTATTCCCTTTCCTTGGCTAGCCAATCCCACTACACTTGGGCCCCGTCCGTGAATTGCTGCACATGTGGCCTTTTGACGGGTCTCTCAGGGATCTGAAACCTTTTGCCAAACCAAGTCAAGTATTTGGGATCCACCACACCTCTTACCCGATCCTGTACTATAGTCTTTGGCTCAAGGTACCTGCACTCATTCCATATTTGTCGGATCTTTCTTTCTGGGAATGCAGCTTTCGGGCCTAACTCAATAACTTGTCCACTTAAGTCTTCATCATTGTGAACAGTTTGGAATCTTTCTAGCTGCCTCAAGACGCGGTAGGGAGCGTAAGGTTGGATATTTCGGATACCCACCAAAAGAATGTAAGGTACTTCCGCCGATATATACACAGCCTCGATAGTAAGAAGCCATCCAAAAGCCCATTCAACTTTATCCGCAGTCAAAGATCTCAAGCATGACGACCAAGCCTCAGTGCCCTCGGGGAACTCAATACCTGTTACCCTAGTTCCGAACTCCGCAATACAACTTAGCCCAGTTAGACCGTAGTTCATATATCCCGTGCGGTGACAAAGGTGCTCCTGTATCCATAGTTGTAGTAGTAGATTGCAACCCTGAAAGAATTTCACACCCTATCGACACCGGGTTAAAGCTCGGTACATTTTTGCCACAATCAAGGGAACCACTGTGCTAGTAGGCTTCTTTATGGCAATATCCAACATTCCTACAAGGCCGAGGTCTATGTGACCGTCTTTTCTTGGACATACCACAACTCCCAGAAAAGCTACCATGAAGGCTAATCCCCGTCGAGCCTCTCATTTATCTTTGTTCCCGGCATGCGTCAAACTGGTGTTGGGCTCTTTAAAACCTGTTGGGTTACCATACCGGTGATATAAGAAATGCAGTGTGCAACACCCCTCTGCTAGATGCGGATCTTGAATGTCCCGACTGATAATCAACAAGTCCAAGAATCTGTGAAGGGTAACCGGTCTTGGTGCTAATGGGTATCTACTCCTGAGGTTCCCTTTGAGACCCGCATATCCCGCAATCTCCTTTAGTGTGGGTGTAAGTTCAAAGTTCGAGAACCGGAATACATTACGGGTTAGGTCCCAGAATGGTATCAATGCCTCAATAATATCCTTCCTTGGTATGATGTTCAACAAATCGACGAGACCGCCCAAAATCTTAACACGGTTTCTCTACTTCCTTTTCCCAAATCATGCTACCACATATGGAGTTTCAAAGGGATCTCACTCAGGACTTATAAGGTTTCAATATTACTTGGATTCATCCTGCACATTTATTTAAAGGGGGATTTAATGATTACTTTGACTCAACAAAGAAAAATGGCTATTTTTGCAAAGACTTCTTTATTTAGAAAAACAAGAACTTGGTTTTGCAAATACGGCCTTTCAGCACTTCTGGGGAGGAAGATTTTAAGGTTGTGCCCGCAAATCATTTAAAAAACGACTCAGGGTAGCTGTTCTTGCAAAAACAGCCTTCCGGCGCCCTTTTGGGGACATTCGGCTTATTTTAACAAGAATGGCATTACCCGACTTATTTACGACAAAACAATAAAATTTTGATATTTTTTGGCTATTTTTGTAAAAGGGAGGTTGGACCCGATGAGGGTTGCCTACGTATCTCACATACGGTGAGAATCAAACCAGCGTAGTTCGGGCAGACTTGCCAAAATCAAATATATTTTTTTTTGAACAATTTTTTCATTTTTCCAAATATATTTCTTTTCCTTTTCCATTTTTTCAAAAATTCGGCAGTATTTCGATACTATTTGGGCATTGGTTTTTTCAAAACAAATGGTTACCCTCATTTAGTCCTAACACTGCTATTTTTCTCAATTTTCTCTCATTATATACAGGTCGGTCAACATGCAAAGCCGAGCAAATAAATGTGCAAGTAGCACGTAAGATGCATCAGGATGGTCTTTCCATTTCAGGTCACCTGTCCTAGACGGACCCAACCCTGTGTTGAGTCCCCTAAGTCAAATGCACATGATGGAAACAAACGTCCTACTAGGGATCCGGCATGAGTTTTTGTTCTTCTAGGTTTAAACCCTAGGTTTATTGGTCTAGACTTGGCTTACCCGAGCGCACAACTCAAGTCGAGGGGGAGGCAATGTACCGGGAATACAGAAGCTCCTCCGGCTTAGCAACTTATCCAAACCTCGTTCTAGACGGAAAAAGACTCTAAACAGAAGAGAAGCTACATGAAGTGTACCCTTCTCCATGATGTAGAAGACTCAGAGAGAGGAAGGGATTCATAACAGTTTATATATACATTTCAAAAAAAATCAAAGCAGTAAAATATTTCGCACGTATAGCATGGAATATGTAGAAAAATCAGATAAAGCCAAATATAACAATTATAGTAAGCTCGAATTCTTGAACCCTGAATCGAAATTCTAGGTTCGCCTCCCCAGCAAAGTCGCCAGAGTTGTCACACCTCCTTTTGTACACACCTACCCCGAAGGATAAATGTATAAGGGAGTTTTTCCATTTAAAGTGACATTATTCGAAATGAGATTATTTATTTGATTTTTAGAGTCGCCACTTCGGATAGGATTGGCTTTTGGTGTCCCAAGTCACCGGTTTAACTTGACTCCCAAATTGAGGAAAATTTCGACTTCCCAATTGGAGTCTGCGAACCAGAAATTCTGAATAAGGAATTATGTTGACCCAACGGAAGGTGTTAGGCACCCCCGGATCCCGTGGTTCTAGCACGGTCGCTTAAATTATTATAAATGGCTAACATCTGATTTTTATACATGTCATCCTATAGTGCAATTTTAGAATTATTTACCGCTTTTAGTTAAAAATTTTAAGAAAGTGAACGTCGTTTAAAAATGTGTTTTTGGATCACGTCGCATGAAATGCACTCGGATCATCGACACATTCTTATTCAACATTTTGGGATTTGGGATTTGGGTTGCATGAAATGAACACCCGTATTTAGGAAAGTAAAATTATTAAAAGCGAGCTTAAAGCGACTAACGTGTTATTATCTTCGCGGGAGGCCGTGAAAATTCGCTAAACGGTACGTCCCGAATTCTAAGTATTTTAATATAAACAATTAAAGATGGCCCCGCAATTTATGCATTTTTGTTTGGCAGGGCGCACCTCGTTTTATTATTTAAAGGCCAACCTAAATCAAATTACGATTTTCTATTTAATTTGTCTCTAAAAGGGCCTAGTTGATTGGTATTATGAAATTCGGGCCTCAAGTTCAAGTCCGGACTCAAATAAAAAGGAAAAACCTCTTAATTTGAACTCGCTACCTAACTCGAAAGCCCAAATTTACTATAGAATTGGACCAATAACAAAAATATTTTTAAACTTTTAGCATATCTATCTATAATTAAAAGCCAAAGAAAAAGCCCTGTCACAAAGCCAAATGGCAGCACTATTATATTACACATGGCATCTTCAGACATGTATCCTAATTTGTAGGAATTATAATTCTAATAATAAAACATGTGAATTTTACTCCAGCCTCCCTTAAAGGAATGAAACGGTTTTTAATAGGTTTTAGGTCTTAACCCTTATAACTACTCTGTATAAGGGATAAACAGTCGCTACCATCAAAATAGGATTCAGTTACCAAAAAATTTGGGTGTAATCTGCCGTTCCAACTTACTTTCTTAAACCACGATTTCTTAAACTGCTAAACTCACGTTTTTTATACCCCCAATCAACTGCTCAAACCTACAGCAGTTTATATTTGTTCCTCAATTATATCTTCTTCAATTCTAAACTTCCTTTTACTTTCAAGATTTGAAAAAAATTATCGATTAAGAAAAAGATGGCTACTCACATTGATTTCAGCAACGATATAATAATTTCAAAGATGCAATGGAAGTTGAAAGTTTGTGTTGTTCGTTTGTGGGAAGTACCGGATCGTTTCAACCCAGGAAGTATATTGTCTATAGAATTGGTTTTACAAGATGAAAAGGTATTTTACATATGTTATATTTCTCAAAATATTTGTATGCAATATAAATGTGCATTGCCTCTGATTTCAGTATCTATAAATCAAAGTATGAAAAGGCCAGAAAAAAGCCCGAAGACCAAAAGAAAAAAGAAAAAAGAAAAAAGAGATATATGTAATATGAATCAGTTGCTAGACATAAATGGGGTAACGTTTGGCCTTGAATTAAACTCATTGGAGTGTAACTGCAATTAGCAGAAACAAGGGAATGATTGAGCAGTTGCTGAGATATGGAGTTATCCGATCTGACAAAGTAGTGGAAGTAATGAAAAGTATCGATTAGCTATGCCCGTCTCTGCTTAGCGTTAAATTTAATTTCCAAACTTCCTTCAGCGTTACCTCTAATTTGCTATGTACTTCTTCTTGATATGCTATGTTTTTCTTCTTCATATTTATATGCATTAAACGTAAATATGCTACATTTGTAGTTTGAAGGTGTAATTGTTTAACAAGTTGTAGTATACATGATTTCTGATGCAGTCTGCAGCAAATTATTTTGCGTAAGCATTTGTCCGATAATTCCATCTCATTCAAACGATCCTCGCTTCTTAATTGCGTATGATCTTAATTGCTATGTACTTCTTCTCGATATGCTATGTACTTCTTCTGCATCTTTATATGCATTAAACGTAAATATGCTACATTTGTAGTTTGTAAGTGACATTGTTTAACAAACTGTACTATACATCACTGCTAATTAGCTTTTCTTTCAAAATTGTTATGTGGTTGTACATACATTTATTCTGATGCTCCATTCTACACTACTCAATTCATTCAAACATTTTATTACATTTGGTTGTGAAGTGTGCTCCAAATAGGGAATTTTTTCCGCTTTAATTTAACTTATTAGTTTGTCTAATTCTACACTGTAAATCTACAGATTATTAAAATTACTATTACTAATATATTTTTTAACCAACGTGTTGTGTAATGTTATTTTTTGCTAGGGTGATCGGATAAGTGCTTCTATTGGCAAGTCAGTTTTGCATCTTTTCAAAATACATATTACAGAACTTGGATTATATCATATGGCGAACTTTATCGTTTGTCATAATAAGGAGAAGTTCAACAGCACAAAACATATGTTGAGGCTAACGTTTACTCAACGAACAATAGTGACTGAAATAACGGATCGACTTTTCCGAATGAATATATTTGATTTGCGCCCATATGATCAATTGATAAATAAGGTTGATGTGAACGAGACTGAATTATTTGGTAAATATTACTTTTAATGTACATTTCTAATTATAAAATCTTATACTATATATTTTAACAATGTTTTTCCTGTCGATGTCATCGGTGAAATTGTGAATTTCAGTGAGGTCCACACGCAAACCCAAGGTGGAAATAGTAGAAAGTTTATGGATATTGAACTTGAAGACGACGAGTAAGAATAAACATTCATCTACAAATTAATCATTTATTTTATAATTACATGTGCTAAAATGATATTCTTAATTCTATTTTACAGGAGGAAGAAGTTGTCTGCAACATTTTGGGGCGAGTTTGTTGACCAAATTGTACCTCATCTGCTAAGTTCTAACAACCAGCCTATTATCGTAGTTATGCAGCTTATAAAGGCTCATAAATTTCAAGGTAAAATACAATTACTCAAATTTAAATTAATTTGGAAAATTTATTCTTGACATCTTACACACCAATTTTGTTGTAGATTCATATTCCGTGCGCAACACTTGGAATGCATCAAAGCTGTGGATTAATCCAAATTTCCCTCAATCTGAGGAATTTAAAAAACGGTTCAAAATAGATACATATATTTATTTACATATATTACATTTTAATGCTTATACATAAAAAAACCAAATTTCCAACTATATATGTAACTGTTCTACTCATTTACCCATATAGATTACTTACTGTTCGGAATAATAACTCCGAGAGGCTGACTCAAACCATCTCCCAACAAAGTTACTCTGTATCGGATGAGTTGGAGAAGGGCAGCGTTCAAGTAAAAATAGTTGCTCAATTAGTGGAGTCCATGCAAGTGAGTTTAATAATTTTCGATGTATTAATTTAAGTCGTGTTTCATGTTTTTAACTGGCAAATTACACATCTTTAGTTCTCTTACATTATTGTTTTAAAAGTTATTGAGTTTTTACAATATGTTAGTTCTTACATTATATTAAGCTAATACTATATATTTTCATAATTTTAGTTTGTCACATTAATCAAAATTTGTACATCATTTCCTCAGGTGATTGTCCGTTCATTTAACTACCAGTGGCATAGTTGCTCTGAAGTGTCTGTTAGGATGAAGCTCTTAACAAGTAGAAACTTACACATATTTCTCTTACTGCTTCATTAACATATGACCGATCTTCCTTCTTATGAGTAGCAAGATAGAGTTGCGCTCGTCCAAGGTTTTGTCCAGATTCAGCCATCTATTTCCTTATACAAATACACATAACTCAAATATAGAAATAAAAAAGTATATAATTACACATACTAATTAAAGCATTCAAAGAAATACCATTTTCTTTTCATTAAAATGGTAAGCAACATAAGAAGTCCATTGGTCCCGTGGAATCCCTGATGGAACATTATTCATAATCTCTGCTTTGGTCTTAAGTGGGTCAGAAAACTCATACCACAACCTTTGCCTTCCTGAACTCCATTTCTTTCTAATAGAACTATAAACATATGCTCGTGCATTTAACTCAGTTGTCTTAAAACAGAATCATGGCTACAGGAATAAAACTTCTGTTAGCTATTTTATTACATGCAAATATATAGCCTAACGACATAAAACAGAGTTACAACAATAAGAAAATAGAGGTTATACCTTTATAATTCGATCAAAGCAACATTTGAAGTATGACTTAGGTAAATCTGGCCATTTGTTGAAGTGAATTGGAAATAAGGAGCAGTCGGTTGCTAATATTCCACAGACTCCTGCAAGAACACCTTGCCCTTCTCCCATTGGCTGATCCATATCATCACATTCAACCACAATACATTTTCCGTCGGATAAATACATCACATTCTTAACCTTTACTTTAAGTTTCTTGGTAGCTCCTTGCGTATATTTAAAAATAAACACCAAGTTAAAAGATCGAACTATCTTTTGTAGAAATTGATAAAAAGCTAAAATATTTCTTTCAGTTTCTGTTTTTGCGGATACATTTCATTATCAATGGTACATGCCACCATATAGTTTGCTTTATTGACAAACGTGTATTATCTAACATTTTCATATATGTTAGTCTGTTAGTGTAAATGCAGAACATATATGTTAGTCTGTTAGTATAAATGCAGGACATATATCTTTCTGCAAGTATTCCTTTTTTTAACTTTCTGTTAGTGTAAACTCAATATTGTAAAAACATATTGAGTTTTTACAATATGTTAGTTCTTACATTATATTAAAATTTTGTTAATGTTTGCTCATTTTAAAGGAAATAAGGCACAATATTATATTTATATTATTTATTAGTTATTTTCATACAACATATTCTCTATGTCTTTTTATTACAGTTGAGTAATGAATATATTAAACAATTCTCGCATTTATTTATTTAACAGAAAGGTCCATCTTGGATTGTCGCAAGTATAGAAAATTTAGAACTTGGAAAAGGATGGTCGTATGTCAGCTGCAAGAAGTGTCAAAAGAAGGTGGATAAAGTAGGAAACATATATCAATGCCCAAATATCAAATGTAAACATGAAGATTACTCTGCAATTATTAGGTAAATGCAACAGCTATATTTTAAAATTAGATCAAAAAATTAAAGTTATATCTGAAATAAACTGTGTGATTAGGTACAAGCTTCAAGTTAGGGTACTGGATACTACCGGATCTGTTTCCCTATTGTTGTGGGACCGTGAAACCATGTTTCTCATAGAAAAATCTGCAAAAGAATTGAAGGAAGGGTTTCTTGAGGTATACCAAGTAGTTACATTAATATTTGTTATTTCGGGAATTCTAACTCAAAATTCGGTTATAGAATACTTGCGCTGTTGATAACTATCCCTATCCAGTGGAGCTGAACAATATTCTCCAAAGAAAATTCATGTTTAAGGTTATAGTCAAGAGAGAGAACATTCATCTGCAAAATGAAGTGTATAGTGTTGTTAAACTTACGGATGAGGAGGAACTGATTAACAAATACAGTCTTCAACAACCTCCAGATGACTTAACTATAAGCACGATTTTTTCATAACCTCCATAACATATTTAAACTGCAACTTTCTTTTACATTCACAATTTAAATCATTATTTCAATCTCATTTATTTATTAATTTTTTATAGGAACCTGAGTTCAATAATACTCAAGTGATGGATGCTGAGAAGGAATGAGAGGTAAATACATAAGCAAATTGTCCTTTTACATTAAAGCTACTTTTATTTCTTTAACGATTCATTTGTTAATAAATTTTCAGATTTGGTGTTGTTTATAAATAACTTTTACAGTTGGTTTTAATTTGTTTTTCCCATACGAATGTACGACCATAGTATTATTTTTTTTTAACATTTTATATAATAAATGCAGGATTCCACTGAAGATAATGAATTAATTGATATTGCACACACACCTGCGAAGATTGTTATAAGTAATGCGGCAACAATGGTTGAAGAAGATCCGAATGCACAATTGTCAGGAAATAAAATGAAGAGAGTATTTAAGAAGAAGAAAACAGCCTAAGTTGTTCTAGAATGTTATATTTTCTTAAATTTAGAACTATTTTATTTGTTAATTTACTATATTAATAGTAGTTCTATTACTTATGAACAGCTAATTTGATTCATTGGATCTTTATCCTCCTGTTCAAGTTTGGAATTTTACTTCCTGTTCAGATTTCAGTTGAAATCATATCTAAACAGCTTATGTTAGTTTATTTCGATTGATTTTGGTTTATTGAAGCATCATCATTTTTAGATTACATCTGTTCTACAACTTTTAAAGTTGCCCAGCCCACGTAAATGCCACGGGCCTCAATAGTAAATACAACTGACACGTGGCTAAAGCAACCTCGCCACCATGTTGTTATGTACATATACTATTTGTACACACTTTCAAATTCTGCATTCCCATATGTGCGCCATCCAATCTTCTGAACGAGTTGAAGGATTGGACGTTTCTTCTCATGTTTACCTATTCAGTTTTAGTTAATGTGGAGAATTTATTTGATATCATTTTTACAATACTGATCTTGCTTTGGTTTGTATGGTTTAATTGTTTTGAAGCATCGTCCCTATTAGCAATGAGCTAAATCCAAAGAAGAAAACTTCAGTAAGCGAGGTAAGTATTACTTTCATCAAGAAAATTTGGAACTGCCTTTTGAGAATTAAAAATTCAAAATCATGTCGTTTTGACGGTATATTATTTGGATACTTCGGCCTGCTATGCAAAACTATATGTGTGCTACTAAATCCTCTGAAGGAGTTGTAACTTGATATTGAGATATTCTTACATCAATGCAATGCATTT
>MU696216.1:71861-111241 GCA_026770625.1 Nicotiana glauca | reverse complement strand
TTTTTTCACTCAATTTATTTTATAGCTATGATCGAATCCGATGAGGATTGCCTACGTATCATGACCCCGCATAAATCAGATCTTGCGTAGTTCGGGCAGATTGGAAATGGAGTAAATATATTAACTCATTTTTTTTTTTGAAATATTTGAAAGAAATGCTTTTAAAAGAAGAAAGAAAATATTTTTTTTATTTTTGATTTTGATTTTTGTTTTTATTTTTGAAAGAAAGATTTCTAAAAATTTCTTTTCTTTTTATTGGAACTTTGGGAATATCTTCAGACTCAAATTTTCAAAATTTGTATATTTTTATATTTTTTTCTTTTTATTTATGAGAGACATCTAAGGAGTATTTTAATGATTTATTTTGACCTAAAAGGAAAAAATGGCTATTTTTCCAAATTTTTCTTTATTTAGAAAAAAACAACAGGGACTTGGTTGTGCAGATACGGCCTTTCAGCACTTTTAGGAGGAAGATTTTAAGGTTGTGCTCGCAAACCATTTAAAAAATGACCCATAATGGCTGTTCTTGCAAAAACAGCCTTCCGGCGCCCTTTTGGGGACATTCGGCTTATTTTAAGTAAGAATGGCATCACCCTACTTATTTATGACAAAAATTAAAATCTTGATATTTTTTGGGCTATTTTTTTGCAAAAAGGGAGGTTGGACCCGATGAGGGTTGCCTACGTATCTCACACCCGGTAAGAATCAAACCAGCGTAGTTCGGGAAAATAAGCTAACTTTTTTTTTTTTTTGGAATTTAAAAAAAATACTTTAAAAGAATAAAGGATTTTTTTTTTTGGATTTTTGTTTCTTTTTAGAATTTTCTAAAAAAATGCTTTAAAGGAAGGAAAGGATTTTTTTTTTTTTAAATTGACTCTATTTTTATTTTTGAATAAAAGACTTCTAAAAATTCCTTTTTTTTTTATTGGAACTTTGGGAATTTTAGAAGTAAAAAGAAAATATTTTTGTTTGAATTTTCATTTGTTTTATCTTTTTCTAAGAAAGAAAATATTTTTGGATTTTGGATGCTACCTCTTAATTTCGAAAAAAAGACTTTTTTAAGAAAAATATTTTGAATTTTTGAGCTTTTATTTATTTACAAAAGCACTTCTAAAGAAAAGCGAAAATATTTTTGGATTCAAATTTTCAAAGTTTTTATGGATATTTAAAATAAAGACATCTAACGAGCATTTTTTTTTTGGATTTTTGTTTCTGATATTTTTTGGATTTTTTTTTTGAAAAAGACTTCAGAATGAAGGAAACCCGTATTTTGGATTTTGATTTTTATTGATTTTTTTTTTCGTATGAAATACATTAGACAGAAGGAAACCATTTTTTTTAGTTTAAAAACTATTTTTTTTTAATTTTTCTAAGGAGAGATTTCCAAAGAAGGAAATAAAGGAAAATATTTTTGGATTTTTTTTTTGAAAATTGGGGTCGGAACCGATGAGGTTTGACTGCGTATCTCACATCTGGTGAGAATCAGCCCCGCGTAGTTCGGTCAAACAAACTATTTTTTTTTTGAAAACGAAACATTTTTATTTTTTCTTTCATTTTTTTTTTCAAAGATTCAGCAGAGTTTCGACATTATTTAGGTGTTAGTATTTTCAGAACATGTGATTAAATCCCTTAACCCTATACACTGCTATTTCTTTCTTTTCTTCAACTCTTTTTTTTTTCAAATACGCCGGTCAGCATGCAAGTCCGAGGCAAATAAATGCACAAGCAGGATGCATCATGGTGGTCTTTTCATTTCAGGTACACCTGTCCTAGACAGACCCAACCCCTGTGTTGAGTCTCCTAAGTCAAATGCACATGATGTAAACAAACGTTCCTACTAGGGGTCCGACATGAGGCTTTGTTATTCTAAGCTGACATCTTGTTGGGAAAAGTATCTAGACTGGCTTACTCGAGCGAATAACTCGAGCCGAGGAGGGTCAGTGTACCGGTAGCATTGCTTTCCGGCTTAACTGGTGGTGCTCCCCGCCTAAAATATGTGTGACTAAAATCCTTCACCGGGTGCCAAGCACCTCGGCTATCTCAAAGAAAGCGGACTATGTCAAGCAAATGCCCAATTTTAATTTCAAGAAGACTCAGAGAGGAAATGGGTTTCGGCACAGTTTATATACAGTTCACAAAATATCAAAGCGGTAAAATCAACACTCAGCACATTTAAGACAGACATATAATAAAAATCAGATAATAAATAAGCCAAATACAACAATTATTTCAAGCTCGAATTCTTAAACCCTGAACCAGTGGTTCTGGGTTATTTCCCCAGCGGAGTCGCCAGAGCTGTCACACCTCCTTTTTACGCACCTACCCGGAGGGTAAATGTATAGGGGAGTTTTTTCATTTAAAGTGATATTATTCGAAATGGGATTATTTATTTGTTTTAGAGTCGCCACTTGGAATAAATTACGGTGTCCCAAGTCACCGATTTATTTAAATCGCAAATCGAGGAAATTTTCGACTTTCCAAATGAAGTCTACTAACCAGAAATTCTAAGTAAGGAATTCTGTTGACCCGAGGGAAGGTGTTAGGCACCCCCGGATCCCGTGGTTCTAGCACGATTGCTCAAACAATTATAGATGGTTAAAATATCTGATTTTTATACATGTTATAAATTATGTGCTTTTATTAATTTTAAACCGCTTTTATTAAGTTAAAAATATACATTTAAACCTTTAAACAAAACGGGCCTAATCGCAACATGGACCCAGGCCCCTAACGAATATGCAAGTCAAATGTGTGCTTGAGTCATTTATTTTAGCCTATACCGGGTAAGACGGCTATCGAACCTCAGCAACATTTCAATTCATGTAAAAAAACAAAATGTACGTTTGAAGTTATTTCCAATTACTCTACGCGAAGCGATAATGCACAACGTGACTCCAATTTCTTAACTAACGCGCTACTAACTAAACGGAAAAGCATCTGATTCAATGAACCTCTTAATAAAAATGAGCATTTATCTTCTGATTTTATATACATCTCAGCTTCTCCTATCAACTGGATTAAAAATATTTATTCGTTCGTGACTTATTAAACTAGGATAGATGATTAGTAAAAGGCTACGAACTAACAAGGAGACTAATTACTATGTCACAAAACTAGTTCGGATGATTCATTATTAGATATGAAACTATCTACCTTGAACTTCACTGTTTTTATCCAAACGTTAATCAACACAAGCTTTTTACTATAAACCAGATCAAATGAACACTAATGTCTACAGAGTTCACATGCTAACGAGAAAACATCAACTTAGTCTTACAATCCATGATTTAGACCAAACTTCAAATAGTCCAAATTATATAGATATATACCTTACAACTAACAAAGGGACGCGACAAACTATCTAACTATAAAGAAAAACAAAAGTGATCCAGGCATATAAATCCAATGAGTTTTTTATTTCTTCAAACTCCAAGTTCAAGTTTACACCAACACAAATTCAGAGCTGTGTACCTGGAAGATAAATTGCAATAGGAAGAGGAGTAAGATCAACAGCAGTAGCAATACCAGCAGCACTACCAAACTGAAACACACTCGAACAAGGTATGAAATAATTTATAAGACCCAACAATGATAGCCAACACTTAAATAAAAACAGCTGAACTTGGGTTAAACTAATAGTGGACCAACAGCTCTTAGAAGAGGTTTCATACAATTGAAATTGAGAGGGAAGATCAAAATCAGTTATTTAAAACTTGAGACAGAACCCAGAGTTCAATGCAACAGTGTTTTCAGCTTATACTCTCAACTACTTAGTCTGTTTCAAGCTCTAAAGGAGAAACTCTCAACTCAATGTCTTAGCTCTCTCTGAGTAATATTTCCAGTGTATTTCCAATCTGTTCTTATGCCTCTCTCTATCTCCCCTTCTTAAAAAAAAAACTCTTTTTTTCCTCCTTTTTTTAGTCATGTATCCTCTTCCTTTTATAGACTAGAACTGAACCCCCTTTCCTTAAAAGTCTTTAATTTTTAGCCTATTTTATTCTTTTAGCACATGTCTGCGTTACCCTTTATTATTGAGCCCATGTTCTTATCTGATTTCTCACTACTGAATGTCCAATCCTATTATTAAAATCCAATGGTTATGGGCAGTATTGTTTAATTAAATTCCCCATATCACTTCTGACTTGATTCTTAACTATTGTATTAGCTTTAAGGGTATGCCAGTTCATTACTGGCAGAATGCTTAAACTAAACCAACTTTTAGGCTTTCAAATCCCAAACTAAACCTGTAATCCCATTAGACTCTAGCTATAACCAATTCCAATTACAAACTTTAAACAAAAGCTTAGACTAAAACTCAGGTTGGATCAAACAAACAGAAACGTGGACTTCAATAGTTCAGGACATGTTTTCAGGGAATATTACAATAAATTCCAGGTGACAAACACAACAAAATATTCAAGTATTTTCAAGCATACTAACTGACTAATTAATTCAGAACAAATGTGATGATCTTCTCCTTAAAACCTTAGCATACAAAACAGACTAAATCCTACACTAACACAGGACGGAAACAAATAGGAGAGGAGAAATAAATAAAGAAAAATGAAAACTAAAGATAAATAGAAAAAGGGAAAAGGATTGAACAATACCCGGAGATTAAACAGTCAGAACCGCAAATTCCTTGTTACTTCACTTCGGACTGAAGTGGACCTTAATCGCATGTTTCCCATAACGAAAACACGTGACTAAGGTCCAATCTAGTCCAAAGACCCTCGCAATTTGCTGGATTTTAAGTCTAGGGTTCAGGTTTTCTGTGATTTGTCATTTAAGGGGTCTTGATGGGTTTTGAGGGGAATGGGTATAGGATTTGGGGTGAGGGAGGCCTAGTGGTGATGGGGTGTGGATTTGGGGATGGCTTAGGGTTGGCACCGCCACCAAGGAGTTTTGTGGCGGCGCTAGGGTTCATGTGGTCAAATTGATGTTCGAGGAGTTCTGGATTGATTCAAGGGGAGCTAATGGTGTTCTATCAGTGAAAGAGGTCTAGGATTCAAGGGGTGTGAGTTTGGTGGTAACGGAGGCGGCTAGGGTTTCGCTTGATTCGTCGATTGAATATTCGAGACGATCGGCAGGGATTCGAAATTAGCTACTACGGGGGTTAGGACGGGGAGGTTATGGGGATCTTAGGGTGTAAAAATGGGGGCATTTGGCCCACCGGAACCACCGTGGGGCGATTTTCGGTAGGCGGGGTCACGGTGGTCATGGGCGGAGGGTTCAGGGTCGTCTCTGAGAGAGACGATGGCTAAGGGGAGGTATGGCTTAGGGGGGCGTGGGGTAAGGGATTGAGATTATATACCATGGGATGGATTTGATCCTGGCCGTTGGATCAAGCACGATCAACGGCCTGGATCAATCCACTTAGAGGAAACGGTGGCGTTTGGTTAAATTGGGAGATTGGGTTGACCCGGGTAAAAATGGACCGGGTTATGGGGAAAGGTTGAGACCTTTAGATCATTGAAAATGGACGGCTAAGATCAACTTGCTCAAAACGACGTCGTTTCAATTATGCGAAGGCTGAACCAGACCGTTAGATCTGTTTGATCAACGATCCAGATTTGAGGCTCAGAAACGACGTCGTTTGGACTGTCTCAGAGACAGACTGGATTAGACTGGGTCACTAGGACGTTTGGGCCTGGTTTTGGTTTAATATTTTGGCCCAAATCCAATTTGCTTCATATTTTCAACTCTTTTCTTTTCTTTTTTTAATTAACAAATTAACAAAAATTCTAAAACAAATTGTAAAACCAAAATTAAATTACAAAAATATTAATTAACCTTTAACAACAGCTAACACACAAGTTAAATATTTAATTAAAATAAGATCACACAATGGCACATTTAAATGACAAAAATAGAATAAAAATGCATATTTTGAGATTTTCCTTTTTTTTAAAAAAAAAAACCAAATCAGGGTTTAATTAATTCCTAAATGCATGATTAACTCCTAAATATGCATGCAACGTATATTTTTTGTATTTTTCCATTAATTTAAACAAGATGAACATTCACAGACAAAAATGATTATCCACAATGTCGCGCAAAATTCTCAAAATTATACCCCAAGATAGTTTGCTTTAATTTTTCGATTTTTTTGGAGTAATTTTCGTGAAGCAAAAATCATGTGCTCACAACGGTATTCCATTCATCCGGGTGCTACGAATATGTATCGTGACTTAAGGCAGCATTAGTGGTGGTGGCGAATGAAGAAAGACATAGTGAAGTATGTGGCTAGGTGTTTGAATCGCCAGCAGGTTAAGTATGGACACCAGAGGCCAGGTGGCCTACTTCAATAGATGTCTATACCTGAATGAAAGTGGGAGCGCATTACTATGGACTTCGTAGTTGGGTTATCGCGGACCTTGCGGAAGTTTGATGCAGTGTGGGTCATTGCTGATAGGTTGACTAAATCAGCATACTTTATTCTGATTGTGACTACTTATACATCAGAGAGGTTGGCCTAGATCTACATTCGGGAGAAATTCGGTTGCACGGTGTGCCTGTTTCCATCATATCAGATAGAGGCCCTCAGTTTACCTCCCATTTTTGGAGATCTATATAGAGTGAGCTGGGGACTCGAATAGAGCTTAGCACAATATTTTACCCGTATACCGACGGGCAGTTAGAGCGGACAGTCCAGATTTTGGAGGGCATGCTAGAGCCTGTGTGATTGACTTTGGAGGGCAGTGGGATCAGTTCTTGCCTTTGGCCGAGTTTTCTTACAACAACTGCTATCAGTCCAGCATTGAGATGGCTCCATTCGAGGCTTGATATGGTCGGCGATGTCATTCTCCTATAGAGTGGTTTGAGCCTGGTGAGGCTAAGTTGTATGGTACAGACTTGGTAAAAGATGCCTTGGAAAAGGTGAAGTTGATTCAGGAAAGACTTCGCACAACACAGTCTAGATAGAAGAGTTACCCGGATCAGAAGGCGCGTGATGTATCATTCATGGTCGGTGAGAAGGTTCTCTTGAAAGTCTCACCGATGAAGTGTATTATGAGATTTGGGAAGAAGGGCAAGTTGATCCCCAGGTTTATAGTCCCATTTAAGGTGTTGAGGCGAGTTAGAGAGGTCGCTTATGAGCTCGCTTTACCACCCGGCTTATCAGGAGTCCATCCAGTTTTTCACATATCTATGCTTCGGAGGTATTACGCCGATTTGTCTTATGTGTTAGACTTCATTACTATTTAGCTAGATGAGAGCTTGGGCTATGAGAAAGCTTGTTGCCATTATTTATAGACAGGAGCGCCAGTTGATATCCAAGAGGATTTCTGTGGTGAAGGTCTAGTGGAGGGGCCAACTAGTCGAGAAGGCGACCTAGGAGTCCGAGGAGGACATGCGGAGCAGATATCCACACTTATTCGGCAGTTCATGTATGAATCTAAACCTGTTCGAGGATGAATGTTTGTTTAAGAGGTGGAGAATATAACGACATGACTTGCCGTTTTGCTTTTTAGAACTCTGTTCCCCTAGATAAGACTTCCTGTACTTCCCTTTACTGATTTATGACTTGCGGGAATGGTTGGTTCGGGATTTGAAGGAGTTTGGGTTGAAATCGGAACACTTAGTTCCTTAAGGTTGGCTTAAAAGATCAAGTTTGACTTCGGTCAATGTTTTGATTAAATGACCTCGAAATTCGGATTTGATGATTGTAACAGGTTGGTATGATGATTTCGGACTTGGGCATATGTCCGGATCGGGTTTTGGATGACCCCGGAGCGTTTTGGTGCCTAATAGTGAAAATTAATTCCTTAAGGATTTTGAAGTTCTTAAATATTTGTTTTGGAGCGGGTTTTTATGTTATCGAGGTTCAACGAAGTTTCGAGATCGAGAATAGTTCCGTATTGCCATTTAGGACTTGCACGCAAAATTTTATGTCAATCCGAGCAGTGTAAGTGTGTTTCGTCGTATTGCAAGTAAATTGAAGAACTTGAAGTTCATAAATCTTATTCAATTGGTTTTAGGGGTGATTCTCAGATTTAGCATTGTTTCGGGCATTCCGAGTGTTCTAACGAGTCCATTTTATGATTTCAAACTTATCGGTATGTTCGGACGGCCCCCAGGGGCCCCGAGCATCAATCAGATGAGGCTCGAGTGAAGTTGGAAAATTTTGGAAGGAGCTGAAGCTCCAAGTATCTATCATAACCGCACTTGCGGCTGGTCAGCCGCAGGTGCGAGACCGTAGGAGCAGTCGAGCCCGCACAGTTGTGGCCAAGGGCGAGGAGCCTAGTAATCGTAGATGCGGCTCCTTTTCTATAGAAGCGGAACCGCAGGAGCGGCCCATAGACCGCATGAGCGGTCCCAGCCAGCCCAACTCAACTTTGCAGATGCGGACTTTCCCTCGCAGAAGGGAGACCGTAGATACGGTCCCCTAACCGTAGGTGCGAAAATCGCTGAAGGCAGTTCCTTCATTTAATAAGGGAATGTGTCATTTTTGACACATTTTCCTTCATTATTTGGGAGATTTGGGAGCTTTCAAAGAGGGGATTTTCTCGACCTAGCTTTGAGAGTTTTGGATCGTTAATATTCCTTCAATTCTTTTAAAAAATACGAAGTTCAAATAAAATTTTTTAAGATCTCAAATTCCTCAATTTCAACTCTTTTCAAGACGTTTACTAAGCAAACTCAATATCGATTCTACCCAAAGCAAACAATAAACATAAATCAACAATAATACCAACAAGGCATGGTGTAAACCTAAAACTAACCGGACATAGGCATAGCTAGTAACTACGTACAGACTCTCACCACCTCGCCACAAATAGAGACAAATATTAATTTAATTCATCTATGGGGTTAATTCCCTTTTACAAGGTTAGAAAAGAGATTTACCTTGCTTCGAAGTTCCATAGCCGTCTCCCAAGCCTTTCAAACAACTCGACCTACGCCCAACACTCCAAAATTCACTTTCGCTTTATTAATATTCACAAGCTTTTAATCCTCCTCCGATATTGTAACATTGAGTAAAATGCTCACACGCTGCCAACAAATTGATATCTACAATTACAATCCCAATTACAATTAAAATATGACTCAAAAATATTTATCAATGTCCATTTATGGCTCACAAGTTGGCTACAAGCCTCCAACTCAAATCGTCTAATAGGTTCACTTACTTATACATTCAACTCCATGCTTATCATTTAATACCCATTTGAAGTCATCAATAATACTACATTAATTCTCCAACACCGTCAAATTACTATTCATCATCTTCCTTAACTAACATTTCAAAATATTCAATTTGGTGATTACTTAGTTGAATACTTTCAACTAAGCTAGAAAATGATTCCATAGGTTCATTGCATCGTTTAATTTCATTTCTAGGAACACTAGTTATCTTTCCCTCATTTTCTCAAGAACACTATTCATGCCATGAACTAGGGTTTATGAAATCAATTATCCGACCATAATAACTTGAAGCAAATATTAGAATTACTCTCACCGACTCATAAGAAATGAGCTTGAAATATTAGTATTACCTCCTTGAAGCTTTTCCTTAAAAATCTAGTGTTTGGGAAATTTGTCGTTCTTGAACAACTTGGAAGATTTCTAGGGATTTCAAAGAGTGAATGATGTTAATAGTGTTAATAGGATGTTATTAACTAAAAATATCCAAAAAAAACTCATCTTGTATTCTCAAGTAGTCCCCAAGGTCGAATCCACCACGAAAGAACCAATCCCTAGCTCAAGAAAACCTCTAAAAATGGTTGCTGCATGTGACTGCCTTATATAGGCACACGTGCTTCAGCAAGTTGTACCTTGCGCTGTGCAAGTTGTACCTCGTATTACAAGTTTTCCCTTGCTGGACACCTTTTACTAAAACGTCCATAATTCCTTGTAGAAATATCCAAACGATAAACGGTTTGAAGAGTTAGAAACTAGACTCGAACATCTTTTATTTGATAGTTGCCCACAATATAACTCTTTATATATATATATATATATATATCTCTGTGTGTGTGTGTATAGGCATGCTCGTCCAAAGTTAGGTTTTGTATGCACTCATTTGGAACTTTAGTCTATCATGTAATTTCTAACTTCACTTAGACTTAGGGCTCTCCTTAGACCTCGCATCACTTATAATATGACTAGTACACGTATTATCATATGAACCTACTAGAACCTTCAAATTCCGATTCCGATGTTGTTTCCTCAAAAATCCAAGCTTAGTCAATTCTTCCAACTTAAAGCTTCTGAAATGAGAATTTTCTTTCCAAATTAATTCTGAACTTCCCGAAATTCAATTCCGACCACGCGTACAGGTCATAATACCTGAAACGAAGCTGCTCATGGATTCAAACCGCCAAACGACGCACTAGAGCTCAAAACGACCGGTCGGATCGTTACAACTTTTGTTACAAGGCTTTATTATTTTCACAATTACCAAAACCTTTTTTTCTTTATATCGGTTAGTTGTGATGTTGTGATGCTATTATTGGTGTTATTTACCATGAAAACTATTTTTTATTAATTGTTATTATTCCTATTGCTATTATTAACAAAAAATAACGATTTACTCGTATAATGATAATTCATTATTATATTTCTTTTAGAAATATAGTATTTATATTATAATAATCTTAATATTACTAATTAGTGCTGAAATTTAAGCATTATATTAAAATATTTATTTTTTATTATTAATATATAGTTAAATCACATTTTTGCTTATTTAAATACTGTTTACTCATTAATTTCTTCTTGAGTATTCTCATAAGTATCAAGGTTAATGAGATTGATTGTTTAAGTTAATTGATAATCGATAAATAAGCTGATCATCAACAATAAAGATGTTAATTATTGATCACAATTGTTAATCGACCATGAAAGATTTAAAATGCCTTTAAAAATTAGTACTCTAACCACAATTTATGCTTCAAATATAATAATAAATTAAATTTTGTCAACTAACAATAAAAGATCGACCGGGTTAAAGAAAAAAATTAGAGGAAATGACCTAATTTTTAGGTTATATATAATACAACCGATCTTTGTAAGGATACAAACATGGCTCATTTTGGTTATAAGCTTGTGCCAAACTATAGCCAAATGATTTAGATCTTGTTTGAACACAGATTCATAATTATATTTTGAAAAGGTCGATTTGGATGAAATTTGATTTGAAATCGAAAATGTATTTGGACATGAATTTTGGGGCAAGTTTTGACATGTTAAAAAGTACCATAAGCTATATTTGAGATTTCAAGTTTTGATTTTCAAAATCTCCTAAAACTAGATTAATTAAGGGAAATTACCAGCTATGTCCATTTATAAGTAGCTCATTACAAAAATTGGCCAATTAATAAAATATTACTAATATTAGCCAAATTAGCCAATTAGCTATTTGCAGCAAAAAATATCAAATTTTTGCTTTGTTTTGAGTGAGTGTTATTAGAATAGATTGGGAACAACTTAAGTAGCTTGAATCTCAGTTTTGGGATGATTTGGTGAAGTTTTGAGGTGGTTCGAATTGAAAATTCGAAGTAAAAGCTGAACATGAAAAAAAATGATACGTGTATCACATTCTGTATCATTTGTGTATCACATATGTATCATATTTGTATCAATGGTGTATCACATGTGTATCCATGTATACCTGTGTGTGTGATACATGCGTGATACATGTTTGATATGTGTGTCACAGAAGACTTTTTTGAACTGGATTTAATTACGAATTTTGATACAAAACCAGTCCAAATCACCTCCAATCTTTCTCAAATTTTGTATATTGACTTATCTATATATTTTCAATGAATTTCAACTATACCCATTGAAAAAGTTCTTTTTTTGTTTAGATTTTTGGAATATTGTATAGATTTTTGTATTTCATCACCTTATTTGCTATCACGTCCATGAAATTTCCTTTCCGTCTTATATCTAGTATTGCTAATCACGCTTAAAAATATGGAAGGTGATTTTTGCATGTGATTCTTTGAAAGACAGAACCCTATTATTTAGTTTTTCAATTTTTGTTGGCTAGTTTTGGTAAGTGTATTACTAATGACTAGATGTTAGTAAGTTGAGATTTATTTGGGACATTTGTGTAAGTTTCCCATTAATTAATTTTATAAACAAGTACAATTTGTTTTTTTTTTTTTGAAAAAAAGCTTCCTAAGGCTAAACGCTATGTAAATATCTTAAAAAAAGAAAAATACTATATTAAACCAAATGAGTTGCACAAATATTGTAATTTAATAAATTATTCTACTTTCTTACTATTGAAACAGCGCCGATCCCTCACACTTCTCCTTCCTTCGACATCTCTCTCACGCGCACACACCCAACGAGCAGCGTGCTGTCGTCTCTGCATGTCATTCTCTCCATTATATCAACCAATCGCTCAGTTCCTCTCATTCTTCTATTCACAGGTTCGTTTTTTCACTCCCTCTCTCTGTATGTTTCCGCTTATCATTTTTTTCTCCCTCTCTCTCTATTGAATAGCAACATATGCATTCGTAATGACCATAGGTTTTGAGTATAGTTACTATAACCCTAGCCATTGGACTGGTGGAATTTGGGTAAAGCCCTTTATTTCCCTTGAACTCCGAGCAGTGGCGGGTGGAGAGTTGATGGTATATTTGGCCCAAACCTAGTACTTGTCTGAAAAAGTACATATTTAAATTATTAATTTAGAACTCATTAACTCAAAAGGGCTAGAATCCAGAACCCATAAACTTAAAATTCTTGATCTGCTGGCTAAAAGTATAGATTAATAACCAGTATTGGGAAGAAATAAGCTCGAATTAAACTGAATGGATATGTAGGACTCCAGCTAGTTCGAGATGAGGTATAGTTCATTGATTAACTGATGAACTCTGATAAAGAAAAGCATCAATTAGGCTTTCTTCTCATTTCTCTATGCTTGTAATGTAACATGAAAGGAGTACTTGCAATACCAAGTTCATATGCATACAACAACAACAACATACCCAATGCAAATCCAATGTAATCCTAGAAGTGTAGTCTCAGGCGGGTAGTGTGTACGCATGCCTTACCCCTGCCTTGTGCAGGTAAAAAGGTTGTCTCTGATGGACACTCGGCTAAGGCAAGCATAATCACATCATTACAAAAAGGTAACACAGTAATAAAAAAGAAAAGGAAGTAGTAACAACGATAAGACAATAGTAAAACCGAAGCAGAAGCAACACTAGGTAGTATTTGAAATCTAAGAAAAAAGGAAATACGAGAATAGTAACAGAACTACTGGTATGGAAAGGAAATATACTCGACTAGGTACTAAACTTTTACCTTAATTTTTGACCTCCACACCCTCCTATCAAGGGTCATGTTCTCGGTAAATTGAAGATGTGCCATGTCCTGCCTAATCACTTCTCCCGAATGCTTCTTTGGCCTACCTCTACCTCTCTTTAGCACCGCCAATGACAACCTATTACGCCTCTTCTTTGGGGGCTTTGTGCATCTTCTCTTCACATACTTGAATGATTTCAGCCTCGTTTCCCGCATCTTATCCACCACAGAGGCCATTCCCACCTTGCCCCTATTATCTTCATTTCGGACCATGTCTCACCTAGTATGCCCACACGTCCATATCAACATACTCATGCATCTAATTTAAAAATAAACATGAATTGATCAGAATGGATATATAGGATTCATGTAGCAAACCCCAACTAATTTGGACTCGAGGAATAAATTATTCAATATGGAACTTAATATTTGAATTTACAGCATTTTTGAATTGATAGAGAGGAAAAAGAGGGATCAGAGAATTAAATATGAGGCACATAGCTTTCTTTTGTATTTCACTTGCTTAGTAGTTTACATTTTAATGTCGTTTAACTGGATCAATAGCGGTGTCCTAAACACATTTATTGTTGTTATATTTACGTACTTTATATTGCATCTCCAAGCCATATTCCCTTATGGTTCTCAAATTATGAATGAAAGTGATGCGAGTAACTTCTAATTGTTTATTAGTGGAATGAAATGGGCCCGAATAGAAGGAATGGATATAGAGGATTCATACGTCTAACCTAAACTAGTACTATGAAATTGCAAAAGTAAAAGATATTGGCGAGTAGTGAGTTAATATATGTGGATTCTTTTGTTCACATTTTAATTTGTCTTTTTTCACCTATCAAGGGTCAATTTGACCTATTTTATATGTGCATTTAATTTCTCGTTGAAAATATTTTTTTTTTGTTCAAAAAAATTTCTCCTTGAAATTTTTTTTTAAGAGACGTGGAAACTACTTGGGAGATATTGTGAGTTGCATACTACTGCATTTGAAAAGATGGTGGAAATACTATTAATTAGTTTAATTCTAGGGAGATGAGAGTAACGATCATCCTGCGGCAGAGGGAGCGTCTTCTTAAGTGGACAAGCATTTCCTTTGTCATTGTATTCCATTATGAAAGAATACCTTAATCTTTTCCTGTAACTTTATATTGCTTTCCTTATCAAGTAAGAAAAACCTTTCCCTGTAACTGTTCCTTTCTCTCTCTCTCTCCTTCCCTCCCTCTTCTTTTCTTTTAAATTTGAAATAAAACACGACATCTCAACCAAATAGATGAAAGCAAAAAAAAAAAAAAAAAGAAAAAAAAAAAAGAAAAGAAGAGAAAACTCAAAGAAGCGGCAATAATGGATCATACCTTTTATTTCTTCAAGTTTTTTGCAGTGAAATGGCATCCTCAGCTTGGCTGCCCCAGGAAATGCAGTCTTCAAGTTCACAAACATCTGGTATGAGCTTAGCAACTGGAGAACCAACTACAAGCTCTTCGACTCCAAATGCAGATTCAACTCAGGAAGCAGTCCAAGGGAAATTTATCCCCCCTCCTGGATATAGCGCTGGTCGGGCTTCTTTCTCTTATGTGAATGCTAGTGTCCCTTCTGGAAGCTCTCAACAGTCATCTTCAAGTCCTGTTAGTCAATTTTCACATTTTTTATTTCTGGAGATGCAGTGGTTCAACTGGAGAGAACTATGAATCACTTGGCGTTTATTGCAGGTCATTCCATCAACTTCCTCAGGTTCTTCAGCATCGCTCCAGCCTCCCATTCCCGGCCAGTCTGCAAATGTTGGCTCTTCATTTTCATATAACATTTCACAAGCTGATAACAATTTCTCTGGTGGCCTACAGCTCTCGACTAGCCCATTGAGGGTTAGTTTCTGTTGATTGATGACAGTAAATATTACGCCATACATTTTGACTAATGCATTTGTCAGAACGTGTTACATGTTGTCAGTGGCTGTAGTTTTTTTTGGTAGTGGTGGTGGGGGGATAGGTTCATTTGAGGACTAATGTTTTCTATTGCATGGCCAAGCCTATTATAGTGGTAAGTTTGTGTAACGTATGTATATTAGACCCAGGTAAATGTTCATTGGGTAAATCTAACACAGATGTGTCGCTAAAAGCCTGAAGCTGGAGTTGATTCTTTGATCTATAATCCTGCAATTATCAGAGTAAGAGTAAGTGAAGTTAGCTGAACATTGTAGGATGTAACGTTGTGAAGAACGTGATGTGTACTTTAGGATGTGTGTACTTTAGGATGTGTGTATTGAGTCTTTCATACAGGGAAACAATATTTTGAGGGTATGGGCTTCAAAACAGTAAGCCAATATGGAGAAGAGATTCTTTTTTCAAAAAGAAATAAATAAATGACAAGTTTTAATAATTGCTCCTAGATAGCTTTGCATTGTACCTCGGGTTTCATTTGGTTTAGAAGTGCATTTTACAATTCAGGAGCACAATTGCTGTCTATTATCAAAATCAAATTACTTAGAAACTTTACATGGACATTTAAAGATTGCTAATCCATAAAAAGGTACTTATTGTCTTATTGGTTCCTTATAAAAAAGGTACTTATTGGTTTTGCTCTTTATTTTGTGCATCTCTTTAGAAGATAAGATTTAACTGATCCAGAATACTAGAAGTCCTTGATTGTATGCTATTTCATTTATGTGATTTTTCCTATGAAGCTATGTGTTTCTGTGTGATTTAGCTTTTAAAGCAGTTGGCAACTTTGTTCATATCAATTCTAAAGACAATATGTTGCTTTCTTTTGAAATGTCCTTTTGTGTAGTTTTCTTTAAAAGATTGCTCTGAAATATCTGTTACTTTTTGCTTCCCCTCATCCTCTGCTGCTGCCACGCGTGGGGGATGCACTGTTGTATTGGGGTCATGAATTATGAAAGTAAAACAGTATTCATGGATTTTCCCAGGATTCTCCCGTGTGTCTTCAAGTGTTTACTTTTATTTTCTTAATTTAATTTTTACTTTTTGCTGGGATCGACTTGTGTCTGACTAGACCTATTGGTTTGTGGCAGCCTGTTGCTCCCAATCAACTAGTGGATGTAAAGAATGCATCTCCTGCAGCATCATTGCAGCCTCCTCTTCCTCTGGTGTCTACAAGGTTAAGCTCATTCGTACCTGCAAGTGCTGCACCTGCAGCCTCCCCGTTAAGTGGTTCGAACTTATCTTTCAATGGAAGGCCTCAAATGGTGCAGACTGATCAAACAATGAAACTTGTACGTGTTATTACAAAGCTATGTCCCTTGAAGTAAATAGATTAGCTGGTCTAATATATATAAAATGAAATCCAGAGCTTTTTCTATTGTAAGCAATTAAAACAACTGATCATGACTTCACATCTGATTGATCTTATTCTAGCTGCAGAATAGAAGAGTTGACATTGCACATGAAATGGGATCAATGACTTCTCCACCTTCTGTCATGCAGTCTTTTTCACAGGCTGGTCACATGAGTTCTGGTTCTTCGACAGCTGCATTTCCAACTTCTCATTTGGGCTCTCCAAATATAAGAATGCCCCACACACCTCAATTTCAGGTTCCAGCTGGAGTGCCCAGGAGTCCTGTTACTCCTGGTCCTCCTGGTCTTGGTCCAGTTATACCTTCATCTTCCAACATGACTGCTACAGCTTCACCTGGAGGTCCCTCTTTATCCTTGAGGCCCAATGGGCCTACTGTTCCTGTTCTGGCCAATCCACCTGTTCAGCAACAAATATACTCTCCCTATCTTTCTGCCTCTCCTATGGCTCCAGCTCACCAGGGACCTTGGTTGCAGCCTTCACCGGTCACTACCATGCTAAGACCACCATTTCCATCACACCCCGCAGGTTTTGCTGTTCCCTTTCCTTTGTCAGCTACTGGTGCACCACTTTCTTCAGCGACATTGCCCGATACTCGACCTCCTGGTGTCGCCTTAGTGGCAACTCCACCTGGAGTGCCGACTACTGCTACCCAGTCGATCCCTGCTTTAGGGTTGCAGCCAGAATTACCTCCTGGAGTTGGTACGCATATAATCCATGCCCAGAAGAATTTTTCTTTAATGATATCCTTTCTATTTATCCATTCTTTATTTCACAGCATATGGCCTTTCCTTTCCTTTTTCCCCCTTTTCAGACAGCGGTAAGCATGTAAATGATGCTGACACTAAAGAAGGAGCTCCAACCAGTGAACAACTGGAGAACTGGACTGCTCACCGGACTGAAACAGGAGCCATATACTACTATAATTCTTTGACTGGAGAATCTACTTATGAGAAACCTGCTGGCTTTAGCGGAGAGGTATGAATATCACTTTTCTGTCTTTGACTGTGAAGCAGGTGCTTAATTAGTAGGTGTCTTCTTCATCTGGAAATGGGTAATGGCAATCTAGTAGAGTACTAGATTTCTTTTAAGGCCTGTAGGTCAGGGCACTGCCTAAATAAGTTACCTAGCTGATAGTTCTATTAATTTTTTAACTCATAGCTCTTCGAGATCTTCTTTCTCTCATGAGGATGCTACTTTCTTCCCTTGGAGTTCCCTCTTTTGATGAAACTAAGATGATAAAGAAACAAGAGGTCTTGTCTCCCTTTCCACTTCTTATATTAGCATTAGTCTTTCTACTTCTGATTCTTTTCTGATAATGTCTCTTCTTCAGAAAATTTTGTACAAGGAGTATACGCTTGGCCATTTTTACTTGCAAATCTTTCTTCCCTTCTGAACGATTCAAAGGTCATGTAACTTATCCTCTTGCTTCTTGTTTTTTGAAAAAAAAAATCTCTAATTAATTTGTGGTCCATGGTCATCTTAGAAGCACCAAATCCTTGACTGTTTTACATGCAATAAAAGCAAAAGTGATATGCTTTCATTCACGTCATCTGGTTGTGATTTTTGAGTATTCTTGATAACATGTGTTTCTTTGTCCAGTTTATTTTCTTCACGACTGCTGTTGTTTAGAAGAAGCAAGAGTTTGGAACTTTTGTTGAGATTATCATTTTTTGGCTTGGTTATGGTTAATTTGACTACAGGGTGGTTCTAGAAATTTCAATTCCGTTATCTATATCGACATTGCTCACGAATTTTAACTACAATAATTTGGCTGTGCCTACCTTTGTCACTGTTTGCCCTTTTTATTTATTAGAGTAATTGTCTTCTTTATTCACACATTTTTAGTCATCCATGCATGCCTGTCTACAATAGCACCTGACAACTGCGTTTTTCCCCTTCTGGTGCAGCTGGCCAAAGTCGCTGCGCAGCCAACTCCCGTTTCATGGTAAATCTCTATAGTAATAATAAGTTTATTGACCGTACTATTGTATTTTGTTTTTCTAAATAAATTCATTGTGTTTGTGCGAATGCACCCTCGTATCTGATGACTTATTCTACATAGTCCGACTGCTTAAGCATATTCATATACATGCAATGTTCTTCAAGTGTACAAGCAGAAATAGTGATCTATTGGAACATGCATATTGGGAATGTAAATATTTTTATCGAACATTATATGCTAGCTGGGAGTTCATTAACTTGCCATTTTTGTATGTTGGTGAACACTTGCAAGTTTGCTCAAGTTATACTGGATCAACTAGCCCTTTTTATCCTATAGGAAAATACTACCTATCTTCATCTGTAAATGGATGATAATTGATAATATGTCGGCAGGGATCTGTCAAGGAGCTCAATACACCATTGTTTTCCAGAGATATCTGTGCTCCTTGCATTCTCAGATTCTTAGGCTTCATGATTCATGAGTGTCTGCATATGATGATTCTCCTGTGTTTCTTTCCATTGTATGATGTTTCTAATTGCCTGTGCTATCAGTTTGCATATTGTTCTGGTCTGAAATTTCTTTTCAATCTTTATAAACAGTCAATTCGGTCATTGTATGCTTCAATTTGTTGTTCTAAAAACTTTTGGAACTTTTCTTCGGTTGAATTATTAGCTGCAATAAGTTTTATAAATCTTTTTTGACATAGGGACTAAGTTCTTGCAACTGTAATCTTGTACATACACTGCACCATCTTAGTGCTGAAACTCATTATTACAACTTCTTACTTACCTATCCCTACACATACTCACACATGCGCGCGCGCGCACACACACGCATGAATATCTTCGTCCTATGTGGACAACTGAACATATCTTATTTTGTATTCAATACTTCGGGGAGGATGTATGCCACGCATGCATTCTAGTGTTGATAAGAACAGTTTATTTGGAAATCAAATGGAGTAAAATTAAAATAGAGGACTACTCAACCTGGATACTATCAAGCAAAAGAGAATGTTCAGCTAAAGAGTAAAGCCTTAAATAATGGGCAATAGCTAGCCAGCTTTTATTCCTTGTTAATCAAAGCGTAGTGTTAAACTTCATAGTTCAGCAAGATCCTTAGAGCAAGTTTTAGGCAACTGTACCTCTTGAACCGAGATTTGCTTTCATCTTTTGCTTTTCTTAGATCAATGCCAGTAATTAGCACATACATCAAACTTGATTAATTGTTTTTTCGTGATGGCGTGAAAAACAATATGCTGTAATTGATTATAAAACCAATTTCTTCATCTATAAAGGCGGGATGCAAAGTGCACCGGGCTTCCCTTTATTCAATACTGGTACGGGTGTCTCTACAGAGGTTAGAATGAAGGATTACATGGAGTTCAATTCTCTCCATCATAGAACTGATTAAAGTGTCATTAACAAGAGATTTGATTAACAGTGTAAGCCTAGGTTGTCTCGTGAAGGGTGTTTATCGTAGAATGATTTGGGCAGAATAGTAGTTGCTTTACCACCTTGGTACTCTATTAATAAATTTTTTCCCTACACTTATTGGAAAAGATAAAAAAAGATTTGGGCAAAACATCAGTAAGGAGTGTACTTCACTTTGGATTCATGCCCGTTTGATGTCAGAATATTACCCCGTTTTTCTTGTTGGAGTAGCATTTAGTCCTTGGGAGTTTCACCGCCCATGTTTCATTGTGTAAATCAATTCTATGATGAGTTTATCGCTTGATCTTTAAGTTTTCTTTTTCCTTTCTGCTTTCTTACTTGTTTTTTATGAAAGTTTCTATTCATAAACAAATATTACCTGAGCTCTGTGGTTCTTTTTTGCTAGCATCTATTAATGCTGAAGCAAGCTTTACCAGCTCTACTAACCATTCCAGCTTGTTAACCTATAATCAGGGAAAAGTTGGCTGGTACAGATTGGGCATTGGTTACTACCAATGATGGACAAAAATACTACTATAACACTAAAACAAAGGTATGGTCAATCACCTTATTCTTTTCCCTACAAAGAGGTTGACTCTCATTAATTTTGTTTCATTTGGCACACATCTTTTGGCATAGAATGGCCTGAGGTCTGAAATAGTCTATCAAATCATATTGGATGTTCTTTTCCTCCCTTATCAGATACATTTTCAGGTCCATGTAGGATATTACCAAACCATCAACTTCCTTTCGTATGATTTTAAGTGTGCCTCGTTCCCCTTCAATCGTCATAGTTTCGTAGTTGCGGGCAGATGCATGTTGAGGTCAATATAGGACATTACCAAACCATCTCAAGCAATTTTCTCTCCTATCGTCTGTGTGTGCTGCTTGGTGTGATCATTTATGGTCTTGTCTAATATTGTATGTAGTGCCATCTATCTTAACATTTGCATTTTTGTGAGACTCATCTTGTGATGTGTTGGTCCTTGAGGCCTAACTTTCACTCCCTGTAGCAGTGGCATAGCCACACTATTCCAAGGGTGGTCAAGCGAACACCCTTCGTTGGAAAATTATACTGCTTATATAGATCAAATACTACTTTATATGGGTATATCTTACATTTTGAACACCCTTAACATAGTTGGGTGAGGCAGTCCAGTGATCTAGGGTGTTCAAAGTGAGGTGTTGTGCACAGGCTGAAATCCCTGCCTAAACATTTTATTTGCCCATTTTGTTTGCCAAAACTAAACGGAGACACCACCGTATGAGGTTTATTTGACTCTTTTCAATTTTAAATATTTCCTAATAAATAACTCTTAAAATTTAAGTTTTGTGTAAAAACAAATAACTAATCTTAAAAGTAGTTTAAAATTAAAAATTTTTTCTTAAACAAATTTTGTTATTTAAAAGTCAAGCTCTACAAAAATTTCTTCAACAAAAGCTCTCTGCATACTACAAACTCTCTCGACTCTCTCTTTCCTTCTGTTTTATGCTTACTTTAGTAAAATTTTTATTGTGGTCTTTTTTATTTTAGTTTTGATTTTAATTTATAGTTCTATTACAAGTGTTTTTATTGTTTAGCTAAATGTTGTGTAGTTTGATGTAAAAATGTTGCTGCACCCATTCATCTAAAAAAATAAATTATTGACTTCTTTAAAGCTTGAACACCCTTGCCGAGATTCCTGGTTATGCCATTGCCTTGTAAAGTTGCTGGTCAATCATTCTATAAAAGTTGCCTTGCACCTTGGTAGGTAGTTATACTCCTATTGGCCAACACTCTCATAGCACTTTTCCATTTCAACTATTCTATTTTAGTTCGATGTGTTATATATTCATCTATTATACCCTTCTCCTAGAATGTCGAGCCCGGATATCTAATTGTCAGTATTTAGGTGTGTAATCTCACTTGATCTTCACTTTGCTTATGCGAGCTAACTTGCAGTGGGTATATTCTTAACTTTACAGACTGATGCATATGGAGGTTTATGTAGGACATAACTAGTACTAGCAAATGGCGGGTCAGCTAATACGGTTACGACATTTCTATTTTTTTTACCATCTTTTCTACAAGGCTGAAATTCTTAGAAGTCTCCCATCTTTTGTTTCAAAGAAAACTGTAATGGCTATATACACTGATGATTGAGCTAAGCTTGACAGACTGTTCGTTAGTTAAATAAAATGCAAATCAAGGCATGACTTGTTCTCGTTACACAAGATTTTTGATTTTTGTAGTTTGTTACACTCAATAAATTAATAATTTAGGGGCTTTTAAAATTGAAAAGTAGCCTCTATCCCTTATTTCTTTTTGGTGCACCCATGAAGTTCCTCTTTGCTTAGATGATTGGGTGTTATTCGTAGAGAATCAAATATTTATGTACTCTACTTTTTGGTATACCCCTTGTATTCCAGTTTTATGCCCAAATTTGTTCAATGAAATTTATTACCTTATAAAAAAAAATAATTTGGGGCACAGTGGATTTTTTTACTACTGGGAAGACCTTACAAATGTTGGTTGAATAGTGTATCAGTAATATTTGTTTTAGTGAAGCACAGTGAAGTGCTGATTTCCTTGACTTTCAGTTTCTGATTCTTGAATGACAAAATTACACAATAATGCACTTCATAAGTAGACCTTGCACTATATTGGCCCAGTTACAAGTTTGCAAATGTGTAGCCAAAATATCAATAAGACCTTTTCTTTCACCATTCCCTCTAAGTATAACAATCTCATCTTTTTTTTCATCACCTACCTAGCGTATTGTAGCTCTCTCCTTATTTTTCACCCATAAGTATTTAATTTAACTAATAAAAATGTATCATATGCAAACAAAAAATGAAAACGAAAATCAGTCCCCTATTTTAGTATAACCATTGATCGAGACACTCAGTCAACACTCATTCATGCCTTCTCCCATAATCAATATTTCTCCGAATTATTTTTTTTTGTTTTTTTGTTTTGTGTATCTTTAGGCGTGAAATATCCGTGAGTTTTTATTCTCTTTTTTCCTCAAGTTTATTCATGCCTATCACAACTACAAAACGCAAAATTAGACGCGAGAAACCTAAAATCTCATCTCGTTCAATGCTAATCTTCTTAAATTTCGATTATGATTTTGTGAGAAATCTGGAGTGGGTATTGTTTGAACTTATTAGAAATAGTCTAAATAGGTTGTATACAAAGTTTGAAGTTATTTGCTGGAGATTTGGACTAGTTTTATACAAGAATTGCAAGTGAAAATCTTACAAAAAGTTCATCATAGATGCTTATACATTTTTATACAATGTTATACATTTTTATACAAAGAGGTACATTATGTATATAGTTGTATAAAAGTGTATAAAGATGTATAATCACTGTAGCAAAAATATTCGTGATACACTGTGTATAAGAAGAATGAGAAGAAGAAGAAGAAAATGTGAGAAATTCACCAAGTACCTGTAAATAATGTATCAGCCTTGTTTAAAATAGTGTATAAGAGGTGTTTATACACTTTATATACTATGTATACAATATTATACATTATTATACAAATGAGTCCTATCAATGGAGCTTCACAGGTTCTTCTTCTTCCTTGGGCATCCTCTGAAATTTAACTCAAATCCAACATAAATCTACTCCAAATCACTTGAAATTTAAGTTTTGAACTCCTGTTGATAATTCCAATCAATTGGGACAACACTCATTCCAAACAACTAACAAATCGGAAAACCCAATTTTCTGAAATCGAATCTTTGAACCATAAGTGACAAAATTACAGAATAATGCACTTCATAAGAGATTACCATCTTGGAATCTGGAAGAAGAATTGAAGGAGAATAACAATGGTAGAAATTTTTGGGGTGCATTGTGCAAAGGTGTGACATGTGAAGAAGAACGAAAAAAAAAAAGGTGGGCTAACGGATGAAAAGTAATTTTCAGGTTATGTACAACCTGGGCTACACTGTATAAAGGCTCCAAACGTGGGCCATTTTCTGATGGATTGTTGGGCCAAGTGACATGGGGTGTAACTCTCCCTTCTTGAATCACAATAACAGTAAACTTTTTTAGTATCCATGAAGTTTAGCAGAGACGAAAACAGCAACTGTATAAAAGTAGAGAATGTCCTACGTCGTCTTAAAACATTTTTATTATGATTTTTTGATATATTACTTCAGTTTTTTGATACAAAAGATTTTAACGATGATATATTTAAAAACGAAATTCACAAAAAGGATAGCTTTTACTATGTACTAACAAAATAAAGAAGTTCTCTTTGTTCCATTCAGTTCCTTATTAAAAAAATTCCACCACAACTACACAAAACTCCAGAAATGTCTGAATCTCCTTGCAACCATACCACGCTCCTTCAAATCATCCTTAATCAGAAATTTAGTTGTACATTCTGGCATTCATTCTTGGTGAATTAGTTCAAAGACTGTAAACGTAACTGAATACTTATTCTAATGTCCTTTTTCCTTGTATGCCTTCTTACCCAGTTAAGCAGCTGGCAAATTCCTAATGACGTGACAGAGTTGAAAAAGAAGCATGATGCTGATGCTTTGCAGGCTCAATCAACGTCAATGCCGAATGCTAATGCATTAACTGAAAAAGGATCTTCTCCTATTAGTTTGAGCATTCCTGCTGTTAATACAGGTGGTCGTGATGCAACTACTCTAAGATCTTCAGTTGTTCCAGGATCTTCTGCACTGGATCTTGTAAAAAAGAAGTTAATGGATGCTGGTGCTACAACTGCTGTTTCTTCACCAGCCCCAGCCTCTTCAGGAGTAATATCATCTGAACTAAATGGATCAGAAGCACTTGAATCTACAGTCAGAGCTCCACAAAAAGAAAATAGCAAAGAGAAGTCAAAAGAAGCTAATGACAATGGCAATATGTCTGAGTCCTCTTCAGATTCAGAAGATGATGAGAGTGTACCAACCAAAGAGGACTGTATCATCCAATTCAAGGTATATTTTTCCTTCTCTCTTTTGGAGATTTTGCTACTTTATGGCAATTCTAGTTTGCTGTTTTTCATGACTTTATGACCTATGTAAAATTTATGCATGTACAAGTACATTCATCTATATACTTTTGTTCTACTTATATATCTAGTTTTTGTCGTCATTTTTCCCACAACATTTATTTTGATGCTAACATGTTCTAGATACTGGTTTGTGACTTAATTTGCTGTTAGGAACACCGAGGATCTATGGGAAACAGCCTCTCTACTCCTCCGGAGTTGGGATAAGGTCTGCGTACACACTACCCTCCCCACCCCACTTGTGGGATTTCACTGGGTTGTTGTTGTTGTTGTTTGAACAAAGAAAAGACTTAGCCTATTCCTTCTCACCTCCATCTCAGTGCTAGCATTAAAACCCTTTTGCTTCTAGTACTTTTCTATGACCCATGCATCAATGTTTCTCCAAAACATGATTTGCGTAGTGTGGAAGTGATTAAATTTACACCTCCTTTAGATATAGCTTCGATTCTTGAAGTATTAATATCATCCAATCACGAATTACTTAAGCCTTTCTTGATGAGCTTAATATTTCGAGGTGTATAATTTATGTTTCCTCCCTTGCTTTTCTATAAAAACTCCGCAAATCTTCTATGCATATGACCTCTTTTGGAAATCTGAGATACATTTGCAGATGTCCATGTTGTATTTCCACTGCTTATTTATTTTCTGTGTTCAATTCTCTTTCCAAGAGTTCTCTTTTTAACATTGCTCATAAAATTAAATGGAGGGAGTATACTTGTTCTACACTGAAATTATGCTACCAAAATAGGGGACTTGTGTCCTGAGTAGTAACTCAGGACACCCCCACCCCTATGGTGGCTTGCTTTCCAACATCCTCATGGAGTTGAGCTATATTTGGGGTATAATATTTTTGATGCTATCGTCCTTCATAATATGATAACTCTTGATTTTCATATTAGCTTTCTGGCATAGATACATATTTTTTCAAGTTTCCTACAGATTTTTCCCGGGTGAAGTAATAAAATTCTATTAAACAAAAGGGCTAAAACATGTCTGTATACAAGAGGTATACCAAAGAATAGAAAACCTTACAAGAATACAAGCTTCCTAGTATTACAGCTTGCTTTTGAGACATAAAAGCATTTCTTATAATAGAACACGCCATCTTCCTAGTTTTGGAACATAAATACTTTAATTATTAATTGAGGTGCTTGATTTATTTTTTTTGTTATTTGTTGTAAGTTGGGATACAACTATCATGACATGTTTTATCTACGTCAAATTTGTTGGCAAATTGAGTTCCAAACTGGTTTACTTGGGACGATCACAAATCCTCCTGGCAGAGGCAGAGACGAAATTACAATCTTTAATTCGAACGGTCATGCTTGATGATTTATTTGTTGCTTCTGAGTGGAACAAAATGGAAACATTTTTTTTTTGTATCTGCATGGAAAGGAATGGATCGGACACCGCCTTATTAAAAAAATGAAGAATTGATGAATGGACAGAAATGTGGTTGTTAGATATTGTGAGAAATAATACACGAGAAAATTATATTTTGTTGATATACTTTTAACTATAATACAAGCACCCCTATTTATGACAATACACAATACATATTCTCTTCTTATTCCATGTGGGACTGTGTTTATTTACATAACTATAATACAATCTAACATTCCCCCTCAAGCCGGTGCATGCAGATCACATGTATCGAGCTTGTTACATATGTAACTAATACGAGGACAAGTGAGGTACTTGGTGAAAATATTCAAGCTGATCTTTCAACTTCACAAACTTTGTAGTAATAATCTTCTGAGAGTATCTTTTTTCTGACGAAGTGACAATCAATCTCAATGTGTTTAGTTCTCTCATGGAACATCAGATTTGATGCAAATGAAGGACGACTTGATTATCGCACACAAGTTCCATCCGGTTGATTTCACCAAATTTCAACTCCTTGAGTAACTGTTTGATCCAAACTAGCTCACATTTTGCCATAGCCATTGCTCGTTATTTTGCCTTTGCACTATACCGCGCGACCACATTTTGTTTCTTGCTCTTTCAAGATACCAAATTACCTCATACTAAAATACAGTATCTAGACGTAAAATGTCTATCAGAAGGTGATCCTACCCAAACAACATTTAAGTATCCAAAGATCTGCTCATGACCTCGATCCTCCAATAATAATTCTTTGCCTAGGGATGACTTTATATACCAGAGACTCTGGACAACTGCATACCATCTCAGGGAGAATTCATAAACTTATTTACGACTTTGACAGGAAAGGAAATGTTAGGTATAGTCATTGTGAGGTAATTTAATTTACAAACCAGTCGCCTATATCTCTCAGGATCGCTAAGCGGCTCCCCTTGTCCTGGCTTAAGTTTAGAATTTGGATCCATAGGAGTGTAATGAGTCTACAATCTGTTGTTCCTGTCTCCTCAAGAATGTCTAAGGTATACTTTTGTTGTGAGATCACCATACCTGACCTAGACTAAGCGACCTTCATACCTAGAAAGTATTTTAATCTGCTTAGATTCTTAGAGGGTGTTTGGATTGGCTTTTAAAAAGTAGCTTATAAGCTAAAAGCCGAAAGCCATAAGTTGATAATATCCAACTTTTAGCTTTGGACTTAACTTTGTACTTTTCATGCCTAAAAGTAAGTGTTTTTAAGCACTTTTTATCATTGCCAAACACCATAAAAACTAAAAAAGTGCTTAAAAGTCAATAAACACTCCAAATAAACCAATCCAAACACCCTCTTAGTCTTAAAGTGCTAATCTACTTCGTAATAGTTTCCTGATCATTGAGTAGCAACAATATCGTCAACTTCAACTACCAAATAAATACAGAGATTTGAAGCATAATGCCTATAAAAACAGAGTGATCAACTTCACTTTGAATTATGCCAAACTCTTGTATAACTGTGCTGAACTTACCAAACCAGGCTTGATGAGATTTCATTAGACATCATCTATGAGCAAGACTCTATCCAGATCTATGGATCTAATCTTCCCAGCATCAGAGCGAGTATAGAGCGACCGGCGCAATCGACATACTCACCCACTAAACTCCCCCTAAGCAGCAAAACCCGGTGGTTGCTCTATATTAACTTCATCCTCAATATCACCATGAAGAAAAACATTCTTAGTGTCCAACTAATAAAGAGGCCAATGGCGAATAACAACCATGGATAGAAAGAGGTGGACTGATGCTATTTTAGCCACGGGAAAGAAAGTATCACTGCAATCAAGCCCAAATATCTGAGTGTACCTTTTGACAACAAGCCGGGCCTTAAGCCGACCAGTCTCGCCATTCGGACCAACTTTGAATGCATAAACCCAGCGACAACCAACAATAGGCACTTGTATACTTCTGGATAGAAACAGAGGACAAAGAAGATACAAAAGCATAATAGGGTGATGACATACGATGATAACTTAAATCGATAATGTGGATTAGGATTAAATGTGGACCATATACCTTTTTGAAGTGTAATCAATGGACTATAAGGAGACAAGTCCGTAGTAGGAGCACGGTCAGGTGCATGACGTGAATCAGCTGGGCCCGGTGTTGTGAAGAGCGTGAAGCGAGAAAAAGCGACAACCCCCATTTTGCTTAAAGCGAGAAGCAAGAAACGAAGCGCTCGCTTTTTTGAAGTGAAGCGGAATTTTAAAAAAATAAATTAAAATAAATATTGCATAGACAACACATGTAATTGTAAGCAAATGTTCAATACTTCAATCTAAAAACTAAATAGTAGCATCAATTAAAGCACAAAATGAGCATCCTATTCTTCTACAAGATTGTCAAATTCTTGTATTCCACTATCATTATTATATTGCTCGTCATCTTCTTCAACTTCTTCTTCTCATCAACTACGGACAGAGTAGCTGCCTCTTTTCTCTTCCTCTGTGAACTTGAAGTTGAGGTACTCCCCCTTAAACCATAAATCCTCTCCCCAATTCCACGTGCCTCCGCAACATCACCCCAAGTGAAATTAGAAGTTTCCTCAAATACTTCTTCATCAGCATGATCTTCGGGACTCCAGTTACCCATTGATTAGCATCATCGATGTTGTCCAAACTAATTGGATCAATTACATTGCGAGCGTTGTAACGACGCCTCAATGTTCTATTGTACTTAATGAAGACTAGATCATTGAGATGCTTCAAGGTTAGTTTGTCCCTCTTTTTCGTCTGAATTTGCAAATAATAACTAATTAGTAAGATTAGGACAATTGAGATATAATTTAATTATCTCAATATACTATATCTTTCTTCTTAGTTCTTACATGTTCAAACACATTCCAATTCCTTTCGCACCAGGATGAGCTACTTGTTAGACTTAGAACCTTGATGGCAAACTTTTGTAAATCTGGAGTGGAATGGCCATATTGCTTCCACCATTCAACCGTAGAAGTAGAACAAATATTCAAAACATAATATTGATAAAGAAATAAGGTATTAACTATAAAACAACATATAAACACTCGCTCACCTGGTGACTTCGTCTTTCTTTGTCTAATCGCCATGTTTTTTCCAAAAGTTGTTCAGCATTCCTATAAATACTAAATTGCTCTGTTATTTTATCTTGCACGGATTCTTCAGGTATCAACTTCTCAATACATTCATAGTATCCATTCCACAAAGGTTCATCTCCTAGAATCCTCTGTTCATATTATAAAACAGTTCCGGGTTCAAAACAAGTCCAACTACATGCAAAGGGTTATGAAGCTTACTATCCCACCTTTTATCTATACTCTCAAAGACTCTTTTGTATTTTCTTTGATCACTAAAAGAGGCTTGAATAGCCTCCTTTGCCCTATCCCTTGCCTCGTACAGGTAGCCTATTGGTGGCCTTTGCTCCCCATCCACAAACGAAGCACTTTAACTAAGGGACCACCAATCTTCAATGCATGAACCACATTGTTCCAGAAGGAAGGAGAAAGTATAATATCTGCAGATTCTCTCCCTCGAGCTTCCCTTCCATAGGCGCTGTTAGTGTACTCATCTGAAACAAGCAACTTCATCAAATTGCTTTTTTGCTCATACATCCTATGCAAAGTCAAGAAAGCGGTAGCAAATATTGTCTTTGTAGGTTTCACCAAGTTTTTTTGTTTAGTGGATCTCTTCATCATATTCAATAACAAAGGCCTTTGAACAATATAGGAATGCCTCTGATTGCTTGATTAAAGACTGAACTGAAGGGTCTTTCCTTGAAAATGTCCCGAAGATAAAATTAATGGAATGTGCTGCACGCGGAGTCCAATAAATATGCGGGTACCCAACAGACATTAAATCACCAGCTTTAACATTTTCACTGCGTTGTTCGTGACAACTTGAACAACATTTTTTGCTCCAATAGAGTCTATTGTACTCTTGAACAAGTAATACATTTTGGTTGAATCAGTCGAAGAGTCGCTTGCACAACGGACTCAAGAAACAGGCTTCCCTTAGGAGAATTCACCAAGATATTGATGATCATTTTTCCATTTCTCGTCGTCCACTTATTTATCATAATGGAACAACCAAACTTGTTCCATTCTACTTTGTGTTCATCCACGATTTTGTTCACCTCTGCCACCTTTTTTTTTAGATATGGACCTCTAACATCATGATAAGTTGGAGGCTTCATTCTTCATTCCTGGACCATATTGGCCTACGGCCTCAATAAAAGCAGAAAAAGTATTAGTATAACTAACACAATTAGAACGAAGACATGCATCATACATCCACCGCGTAAACATTGTAACTGCATGATCCCTCAAAATCGCTTTGGCATCAATTTGAGGATTACCACTTTTTCCTCCCTTATCTCCAGATTTTTGCGGGAAGTAACAATCCATAGGGCCTTTGGTCTTGCCAGCTGATCCACAACTAGAAGACATTGGTTGCATCCTTCCCCGCTTTTGTGATTTTGGTGGAAGTGACGAAGCATCGTCACCTTCTTTTGTTTCATCATCGTCATCATCAAGATTCTACCGTTCTTGTTCCTGAATCATTTGAGTCTTTAACTTTTTTTTTGAAGGAATGCTTTCAATTCTTTCTTATCATGCGACGGAACTTTAGGACAAGATGCGATATTTGGATCACCACCGATTAGATGTGCTTTTTGACGATAAGATTTCCCCATTTGAAATCTTGTCACAGAAAAGATATCTAATTGCGATCTTGTTGGTCTCACTAAGTAAGCCCAAACCGGGTCTTTCCTATCTTGTTTTGGTGCCATTAAAAGAGCAACTACATAAGAAAGACAATAAGAACTAAGAATAAAAGATATAAAAATTAGAGGAATGGCAATAATTATCTGTTAAAAACTAGGCAGAGGTAAAAAAAAAAAAAACCCGGGCTGTATCTCTGCTTTAGAACCGAAGGTAAAAAAAAATTCGCCAACATTTCGTTGCTTTTTGGATGTTTAAACGATGAAAGAAAAAGAAGAAAAAGAAAAAGACAAAAGAAGAAGAAGGAAAATCAGGACATGCCTGTTGCTGTTGAACTTGAACTTGAAGTTGGATTGTTGAAGAAGAAGAAGAACCCTAGTTGATGCTTGTCGATGCTTTCAGAAGTCGATGAGGAGGAAGAAGTCGACCAGTCTCTCTACTTTAAAACCCTAGTCGCATTTGTTCGTTTAATGAAAGGCCAGACATCTCATTTTTAATAAAATAGGACTGGGTCTGTTTTAAAACATAGAAGTGATCACTTCTCTTGCATCGCATTGCTTTCCCGCTTCTAGCTTTTTAGCGGGAAGCGGTCGCTTTTCTACACCTGAGTCGCTTCACCCTGCTGAAGCGTGCACCTTCTCGTTTCGCTTCGCTTCTCGTTTAAAGCGAGGAAACTGGCGCTTTTTTAAGCACTGGAGGGGATTGATGCTGGACGCGGACGCGACAATAAGTCAAAAGCGGTGTTCTTGTGGCTGGGGATCTAGGAGGAGCAACACTAGATTACTCAATAGTTGTTATGGGTAGGACTTCTGTGGCTGAAGTCTGAAGATGTAGAAGGAGCTATAGTAAACTCCTCGAGAGTCGGTACAGGTAAGACCTAAGATATATCAACTATAGTAAACTCCTCGAGAGTCGGTACAGGTAAGACCTAAGATATATCAAGGTGGTCAGAAAAGGTAAGTAAAGTCGAAACTCAATAAATGTGACATCAGTGAACACAAGGTACCTACAAAGATCAGGTGAGTAGCAGTGATATCCCTTTTGAACTTGTGAATAACCAAGGAACACCCACTTGAGAGCACGAGGAGCTAACTTATCGTTTCCGGCGAATAACCAAGGAACACCCACTTGGAATGACTCTACTAGGACCCCATATATAAGAATGAACTTAAAAAGATAGACTCTGCACGACTCTCAACATTACGCAAAAAGGTGGCTTGGGTATGTTTCCTAAGTTGACATGACTCACAATCTAATGTAGACAACTAGGCACTATCTTCTGAAGCTTGGATAAACTCGGATGTCCTAAATGTCTATCAGTTAGTTCTGGAGGATCTGTAACTAGATATGCTGTGGAAGGGTTGAATCAGTCAAGGCAGTAAAGGCCTAGTGATTCATGCCCTGTGCCAATCTTCTGTCCTGTACTGCAGTCCTGCATAACAAAAGTCATCAATAAAATATATACCATAATGGAGGGCACGAGTCAACCGACTGACAAATGCAAGATTAAAATGACAGCCAGGGACATTAAGAACAGAATCTAAAGTGACAGAGGATAAGGGATTAGCTTGTCCAACTCCTTTTGCTTTTGTTTGGACTCCGTTGGCTAAAGTATCATTGGGAAGAGACTGTGAATAAACAATGTTTGAAAAAAGTGACATGTGTCCAGAAATATGATCAGAGGCGCCTGAGTCCATGACCCACGGTCCAAGAGTAGTAGACTGAGAAACACAAGCAAAGGAATTATTAGCAACAGAAGTATCAGTCTAAGCAACAGAGGCTAATTGTGGAGGAGTTTACTTGCTCGATACTGAAGGAACTTATTATATTTCCCTTCAGATAAAGAAAATCCCTGGTTACTTGCGGTATCAGTTTGAGCAACATGAGCATTTTTAGTTGGTCGACTATGCAGAGAGTGACACATCTTATGGGTGTGTCCAAGGCTCCAAGCTTATTACAATAAGAACACATGGGTCGAGACCTTCCAAAATAACCTCATCCTCGTCTATTCTCCATGGTCTGAGATGCCCGATTTTCCACCGTTTGTGATGCGAGAACAGAGGAGTTAGCTGTTTGTGATGAGATCACCGTATGATTGGGTAATGAGAGAATAATTCATCAACTCAACTTTAGGGACAGACGGACTAGCCAAAATCTGGTCGTGTACTGAATCAAGGTCATTAGGAAGCCCAGCGAGTGTAAGAACTAGAAACATCTTATGTCCGGAAAAGGTCCCACGCACCGGCAAGTGGACCCGATCTTGCCGCAAAAAATTGTCTTCGATCGGCGCGTGAGAGTGAGTGAGGCCTCTGCTGTTTATGATGAAGATCACTATATGACTGGGCGCTGCAGCAAGGCGACGTAATTGAGAGACTAATTCATCAACTGTAGGAATAGACTGACTAGCCAAAATCCGGTCGTGTACTGAATCAAGGTCATTAGGAAGTCCAGCGAGTCTAAAAACTAGAAACATTTTATGTCAGGAAAGGTCCTACTTGCCGGCAAGGGGACCAGATCTCGCCGCAAAAAGTTGTGTTTGATCGGCGCTTGAGAGTGTGTGAGGCCTCTGCTGACAGAGATTCTTGTGGGGGTTTGGTCGCGGGGGTTGGGGGACCTTGTGGTGGTGTTGGTTTTCTAGAAATTGATTTGACGTAAATCTACCTTAGAAAGTCATCGGAAATTGACGCAAGGCAACTGTTTGACTTTCCCAGATGTGCCTCACTCACGCTTTGATACCATTTGAGAAATAATACATGGGAAAATTATATTATTGATGTGCTTTAACTATAATACAAGGACCCCTATTTATAACAATACACGTATTCTATTCCTATTCCATGTGGAACTAGACTTATTTACATAACTATAATACAATCTAACATATCCTTAGACACAAAACAAATAGTATCTTTTGTATCTTTTCCTTTCTTTCTTTGCAATTCGTTCCATCCAAACATACACTTAATGAATTCAAAAGAGTAGTCATTCATTGCAACCATCTAGGTTTTCTTAAGTTATTCTCAAACTTAATCAGAACGGTTGAACTATCATCTGCTGTTGCTTCCTGTGTTTGATATCAAGCCATGACCTTAAAGTCTTGGGCATGAAGTGAATGTGAGTGCTAAAAGTACATGGTTTATACTTCATACTTTTAAATTGATAACTTCGGAAAAGTTCGAGGTCCGTTGCCACCCGCCAATGGTTCCATTATTGTTATTCAGTTAGCTTCTTTGCTGTAAGTACCCTGAAGATGGTTTTTGGACATATCATCATTTTGTCTCTTGCTTTGCAATCGAATCTTTGTCTTGTGAGTCTTAGTTTTTGGTTCTAAATGTATCCCATGCGTGTGAAATTTACAGGAGATGCTGAAGGAACGTGGAGTAGCACCATTCTCAAAGTGGGAGAAGGAATTACCGAAGATAGTGTTTGATCCACGCTTTAAGGTTCGTTGAAACTAAAGACTTTATGTGGGACTTAGTGGCCTTTTCTTCACCTCCTAAAAGACAGGTTTATCTCTATAAATCGTACATTTCCTACATTGCATGAGCTTATTTTTGTGAATTAACGTCTCTATTTTGCTGCATCAGCCAACTGAATTTCCTTTTAGCAATATTTGTACTTCCATCCTCGAGGAATGCAGTGCTTTCTTGGGTTGTATGTGGTAGCTGTAACGGAAATGAATAGCTTAGCTTGGGTACTAGGTGGCTCAGAATTTGGTTATATTATCCATTTAACTATATAAAAGGTCCTTACTATTCTAACAGAAGCTGTTAGTCATTCAAAGTAGGCAGAATTTTGGTGTGGAGGACAATCTATCTCCAAGAAAGCTACAAGTTACATGAAAAATTGGCACATTCCCAATTCTTTATGGTAGATGAGGCCTATTCACTACCTTAAAAAAAAGGGTAGCTGTGGCTTATTGCTTTAAAAGGATTGGAGGATGATCCTGGAATTATTTTAACATTGCATTCTTCCCGAGTACAGTGTACTCTTGTGAAGAAAGTGCATCTCAGCTGTTGCAAATACTATACCAATGCATTATTGTCAAAATTTGTGGTTGTAGCCTTGTATGTGTGTCTCTTTCAAATTGATAAAGACATCGAGGCTTTTGAATTTTCAAACTGATAATGAATGCATCTTCTTAGTTTCTTGGTGCAAAGTGAAAGCTGTACATAACAAAAAATAAAGGAAAAAAGAAGGAAGAAAGTGAAAGATGTGCATAACATAGACTTTTTTCTGGTCTAAATAATGAAATTACCTTCTGCTTCTTTAAAGAAGCTCTCGGACATGTATTGTTTGTCTTATTAGAAAAGTACATCTTTACCCTTATAAAATGGAAGATGCAATCAGTTGTCAGTTTGCCATAGTCATTTTCCCAAAAGGTCTTTCTGGGATCAAACTATGTCATGCTGTGCACTTTCCCCTGGGCAGATAAACTTTTTGCTTCTTAGATAAGGAGATTACGACCCATAACTTCAACCGACATGGGACACTAACACTCCCCAAACGTCCAGAGCTGGACATTTGTAGCGTGGATAACAAAACATCGAGGCCCAAAATTGGATAAACCTGGGAATCTGGGATAGGGACGGTTTGGCTCTGATATGGTGATTACTATGTTAAGAAAATGGACCTTAAACCTAACTCAACCTCAAAAGTTAGCTTATGTGGTGAGGGTTGACTAATACCATATGAGGAGACTACAACCCATATCCTGGATTAATGCGGGACGCTAACCAAAATTATGTTGTTTTCATAGATTATCTGCAAGCTAATAACTTTATGAGATCTTGTCTCTTGCTCTGAGAGTAACTATATGGTTTGTTCATGATGTATGTATAGCCTCTTCCAGGTTCAAAGCTGCCATATGATCATTCATGCACATATCATGTTACTAAATGTTTTTTCCGTCTCTTGTTTGTGGTGCTTTCTTCATTGCTTTCCTAAATAGCGGGTCTCCTTGTCCAGGCTATTCCAAGTTACAGTGCTAGAAAAGCTCTGTTTGAGCATTATGTCAAGACCCGTGCAGACGAAGAAAGGAAGGAGAAACGGGCAGCACAAAAAGCTGCAGTGGAGGGCTTCAAGCATTTACTGGAAGAAGCAAAGGAGGTTTTATCTTGTTACTAAGCGCTCTTTAGTTCTTTTCAGATGTAATCTCACAATATTTTTCCACTAGTTCTTCCATCACAGTTGAATGTCTGTCTAATTTCTACTTGGCATGATTAAAACTTTATTAGTTTAAGGTTAAAAGGGAATCTGGGATGGAGATATTAAATCATGAAAGCATCATAAACAGTTTGGTTTAATGTAGTAAATGATATAGCTTTCTTTGGAAAAGTAAATATTCATTTGAGGGTGAAGGGAGTAAATTGTTTCCAATTAAAGCTGAACTTTTTGTTGGAACATTATCTATAACTTTAGCAGCTTACATTACCTGCTGGTTATTTTTCTTATTTTCAGGATATCAACGAGGACACTGATTATCAATCATTCAAAAAGAAATGGGGTCATGATCCACGCTTTGAGTCCTTAGATCGAAAGGATAGAGAAGTGCTTCTGAATGAGAGGTATTAGTCAACTGTACCAATCTTGGTTTAGATTTACTAGTTCTGGTGTCACTTATTTCCTAATATGTTTTCTGATATTAGCCCTAACAAGTGATTCTTTTTCGAATTGGATGCACCATTTATAGTATTACCCTTTCCCTAGTTTAGACAAAGTTAACACCCCCACCCCCCCCACCCCCCCACCCCCTCTCTTTTTTTCCTTCTTTTTGATTGTTAAAGATAATACATTGAAATATCCAGCAACAAGAATGTGCTGTGAAGCATTTACAGGGAGAACGCAACTTACTTCCCCCTTTTTTCAATCATTGGATACTTGATCGATCTTGTTAAATGGACGTCTTGATAGTGTAAACAAATACTACTACTTTATATTATCGTAATCTTTGTGTGATACAATTGCAACTTCTAATTTTGACATTTCAAAAAATCAATCCCTCTTTCCATAGTGTCAATCCTTGTTTTCACATATCTGGAGTCCAATAGTGGTTCTTTTTCCAATTTTGATATTATGCAAATTTTTCCTGATTCCCTGCAAATCCAATCAGGCCAAATTTTTTGAGGCAGCGAGTAATGAACCAAATGAATTTTTTGACCTTTGTGGATCACTGGATCACCTTTTACCATTAGGTTGCTTAATGTTAATAGCACTCTAAATAACCTATATGACTTCTTTATGTTAAAGGCTTCAGCAGAATTACTCTATGTCTCCTTGGCTTTTACTAATCTTGGTAAGCTTCTGTGTATAATTTTCTCATTTTTCCATATATTCTTTTAGAGCCTTCATTTTCCTTATTCCGTTTTCTAAGGTTCTGTTTTTTACATTCTCATGGAAAACTCTCTAGCACCCATAATATATTAGTTAAAAGTAACATTTGACCTATATACACGGTATAATCAAAGGCTGTTCAACTGACCACCTTGGCCATGCATAGCTTTACCCCTTATGTGTGTTTTTTTTTGGGGGGGGGGGGGCGAGTGTTCCACTTTTTCTTTTTTGATGATCTAACGAGTTTGAGTGGTGCGTATACCAAAAGAGATTTCAATGTGAAGTGAACATGTTTTTGTTTTGGCTCGTGCAAGTCTGTGTTGTGACTTTGCTCAACCGGTTGAAGACTGATCACCGTACTTAATTTTTTGATCTTATTTGTTGACAGGCCTTAATTTGTTCTTCACCTTTTATTTCTAGGATGATTCGATTTCCATTTCTTTTCCTACTGATCTGGTTGTTTAGGCAAGAATCTACTTGATGTGTAGGGTGCTTCAGCTTAGGAAGGTAGCTCAAGAAAAAGCTTATGCTGTACGTGCTGCTGCTATATCACAGTTCAAGTCCATGCTTCGGGAACGAGAAGATATTACCTTAAATACACGGTGGTCAAAGGTTGGTGTATATGTTGAGATGTGATGCCAAGAAAATATCAATGTAACTAGTTTCCTTTTAGATCTTTTTACTTGCTTGCAAATTGAATGCTTAGTCTGGATTGGCATGCCTATTTAAGATTAAACTTATATTATTTATTGTTTAAGTCTAAATAGACTAATAAATGAGGCCTGCAGCTTTTTAATTTCTCAGTTCTGTTACACTTGATCTTCAATTTAATTTGCTTAACAAACCTCCCTTCATGTTTTACTTATACAGTTGGTCATTTCACAAAACTCATGTCTTGTTGAACTACAATTGGTTCAAAGTCGACGATGTCATCAAATTTATCACTAATTCCTAAACTTTCTGGAAAAAGAAGTCTGTTATTTCAAATTAAATGTCATGGTTTTATGTAGGGCAATGCCGAAATAACATCTGTCTTTCCTAAACCAGAATGTCTCACCATTTGTTTTATATAATAATCACAAGTTTAAGGGTCACACTTCGCACTTCCCCACTTAATTTCCCTTATTTGGATGTACTTTGTATTTTGAGCTCCAATTTAATATACCATCCTAGATCAATATTTTTATCTTAGAGGTGAACAGAGGTCAAGCAAGCATCAACCTGAAAGAAAGGGAGTAATGGAATATTAGAAATTAAAAAATCTTGCTATATGGAACGGATAAAATTCAAATGTCGACATTGCTCCCATTTGAATTAGATGATGAATATCATGTCTGCGAATCAACAAGATAGAAAGATGATTTGTATTTTGGACATTGTTTTATTTTCTCATTCAGCCGCATATGTCTCTCCTTGAAACCAATGGAAGTTGTTGTGCTAAGTGCTAAACTTTCCAAAATTCATTTGGTGATATGGTCCTTGAAGTTTCCCAGACATAAACATTTGCCCTTGTGGTTTACTTTAAGCTTTCCTTTTCCCCCTTTACTTGGATAAATGCAATTAACTATATTTTCTCCCTCCCTAAGTTGCAACTTTCTGCTGATTTTAGGTAAAGGATAGCTTAAGAGATGATCCCCGTTATAAGTCTGTTAGGCATGAGGACAGAGAGGCTTTATTCAATGAGTATCAATCGGAACTCAAGGCTGCTGAACAGGAAGTTGCACGAATTGCAAAAGAAAAACATGATGAAGAGGTGAGAATACTCTTATTTCCATCTTTGGGGCCATACTTTTCTTTGTTTTAGGATTTGTTGTTACTTGCCTTTCTTGTTATATTATTGTATCAATATTGATTAGATACTCCAAAGGTATCATAATGATATCTCATATTAGGTTTGTCAACTCTTTCTGTGTGTGTGTGTGTTTTTCTTTTTTTTTTTTTGGGGGGGGGGGGGG
>MU696216.1:42828-71304 GCA_026770625.1 Nicotiana glauca | reverse complement strand
AGATACCTCTTAACTTTCTTGCTAATATAGGGCTTTTATATTTTAAAAAATGGGGCAGCCCAGTGCACAAAGCATCTCGCATTCACGCAGTTTCCCAGGAAGGGACGTACCCTAATGTATGATGTAGACAACCTACCCTAATGTCTAGCATTAGTGGCTGCTTCCACTGCTCGAACTCTAATATAGGGCTTTTATGTTTTTCCTATGTATCATGTAACTAGTTATACCATAAGTTTTTGTTTGGCACTTAAAATGTACAGATAAAACCTAAAATTTGACTCTAACCTGCAGCTATTTCCTTCTCAAAGATATAGAAAACAATACTGTTCACTTTCATTTTAATATGGGACTTTGAGCTTCTAGTGGCGCTAACGCGTAAAATCCTATACTTAACGGGGACATTCAACTGCCTATAGTCAAATGCAGATAGTAAGGTTCATGGTGTCAGATTCTCATAGGTGGGGTGCTCATTAAACCTCCTGGGACATCTTTTATCTTTTTGGATGCCTATTTAGGATGGGGAATGGGGAGAAGTGGAGCATCTTTTTGCAGAACATTTATGGCCTTGACTTTGAGAGTGTGGGTGGCAGGATTTAAATTTGTCTGGACAACAGGTGTTCTTTCTTTTTATGATATACTATATGACATGAAATTCTTCCAATGCATAACTTGAAGAGGGGATGTGTTAGATGAGTTGGTGTCTTATGTGAGAGGAAGGAGGGAAACCCCAAAAAAGGAAAAATCATGGCTTTCATTTGCTTGTCTACCATTGAAGTAAGTTTAACTCAAGCAAATACTAATCCTTCTTTTCTGCATGATATGGCCACTGTGGTCTACAAAACTAGATGGACTGATGTCAATCTGAGATTTGTTTTCTGTGGATATGTTTTTATTTTTTTTTTATGAGGAATTTTCTGTGCATATGCATTGCAGTAGGTTTTTCCTTTTTTATTTGTGAATAAATTTGAATGTTCTTGGTACAAGCTTGAGAAGTGAACCTTAGACCTCAATGGTTTTTTCTATTTAGTTTCTTTTTTGATGAAGTTTAGTGTACTTAGTTTTCATCGTGATAACTCCACCGTTTTTAGTTTTGCTAAGCATAGCTGGTCTCAAGTTCGGTTGAAAAGGAAGGGTTGTGGTAGGTTGACTCTTGTTGTAAAAATTGTCAAATAAGAGGATATAGATACATTTAGATATATACTTTTACCCCCACTTAAATATTCTCTCAGGCACACTCCGCATCGCGATGGTGGTCGTCACGGCCACAGTCACCCCCACGGCAGCAGCTATAGCTGCCGATGAGACCGTCATGTGCGACACGGTGATTAATAGCCTGAGATCATGTTTGGGCTACGTGATTGGTGGCGGAATTGTGCTGTCAGAGTGCTGCAACGGGCTTAAATCTCTCCTCATCGTTGCACGTACGACAGCTGACCACCAAAGCGCTTGCAAATGCCTGAAAGGCATCGATTCCGGCGCTACTAGAGAAGAAATCAGCCGTGCTGGAGAGCCCCCGGAATCGCGATCCTAATCCTGAAAAGAGCTCCGACGATCAGCCATTCACGCGCGGCCAAGCTCCAGCGAGGCTACATCCACGCGCCGGCGCGTGACACATCTTCCGGGCCAGATTTCAACTTCGTTCTTTTGGACAGCCTGTTCGCGCCATATTTCTGACCACATCCATCCATGAAGTTCTAGATTCCGACCACTTTTCTTTTTTTTTCCGGCGACCGGAATCACTATTCCGGCCAGTTTTCACTCACTATTAAAGTCAGAAAAAATAAAAATAAAAAGTCCTCTTCCTTCTTCTTAAGATTACAGATTTCCGAGGATACTTTTCAATGTTTGTTGTTACTCCCCTCTAATTTTCTTTACCATGGAAGCCAAGATATTTTTTATTTCAGGTGAGAAATCTTTTGAGATCTTCGACTCCGGCGAGGGGTGGTTTACTATAGTTGAAAGGGGAAGAAGATTTTCGTGTCATATTAACATAGATGAGGAAAGTCTCAGGCGAGTTTGCACAGCACTCAGACAAGCAACTGAAAGGGAATGGAATTATTATAGACGTTGGGGGTGGAGTTCACAGTCCTACTATTACAGAGCCTTTGTCAATTTCAACAGTTATGGTAGATTCATACGTATTGAAGCATGGTTGGGGAGCAGGAAGAAAGCAATGATTATTCCTGAGGTAGATTACAACTTGGGATGGGCAGATATAGCAAACAAAATTTTACACTTTCTGGGGGAACAAAGTACAAGCAGATCTAGGCTGCCTCCTACTCTTCAGTCTTATGCAGAAACAACAAAAATTCATCAGTTGCCTGTGACAAAGCTCCCAGCAAGGATGGTTAACACTGTCAAAGCAGGTAACCCATGCACAGATGACGGGAATCACTATTTCCTCTCAAGGTGCTTAGTCGGTACGTTCAACGATCCCTTCAACTACAGCCCCAACCATGAGGTGATACAAAAATGGTTTCTGAATAGGTGGAAGGTTTGTGAGGGTCTGAAAGTAACTCCAATGTCTCACAATCAATTTCTTTTTGAACTCCCATCAAGGAAAGAAGCAGTGAGAGTCCATGTTGGAGATTGGTTCTGGAACGGTCGACGACTTTCATTGGAGTGGTGGTCGCCGGTGGCGGGCACTGAGTTAGCCTCGCAGAGATCTGGTCAAAAATAGATTAAGGCTTTTGGAGTTCCCATTAATGCTTGGCACCTCGAGACATTTACAATCATTGGCGACATGTGTGGTGGCTTCATAGACATTGACGAAGATACGAGGCACCAGAATCACTACCTCTGGGCAAGAATATGTGTAAACAATGGTAATATTGATTGTCCAGATAAGATAGAGCTTGATGTGGAGTGCTGGAGTTTCGAAATTTCAATTTTGAAGGAGGTAGCAACGTCGCCAAAACCTTTCCCGCCAGCAGATGCAAAAACAACGGCCAAAACTAAGGCGGGGTGTTTGGAGGTAAATGATAGGGTTGCAGTCAATTCAGAGAACGTGGAGGGACAGCCGTCAAAGGGTCACCTTTTGGCCCTCTGCCATCCTTTCTCCACACACGGGCTAATAATAATATTAGCATATGCAGGCCCAATTAAGAAAGCACCTCAGGAGTCATCAAAGAGAAGATGGTCGGCTAATCTTTTAATTATTACAAAGCCCCAAAAAAGAAGTTCCAACAAAAGACGAAGGCAACTAAACCCACAATCATTCAGGAATGGCGTGCTAAAGGGCCTCTACAGGATCAACGACTTAATTCCAGCATTGCTATTCCTTCTTCTTCTTCAACCTTTTGTCAGCAGTCTCAATCCTTAGTGCCATTCTATGAAGCAGTCACGCATGAAACACATGGGACACACTCAGAAGCTGATGACGAATCGGAAAACTTTCTTTCTGATGTTAGTGGTCTTCCTCAACCATTGGGATGGTCCGATGCTGCCTCTACTGCATTAATGTGCTTAGAAACAGATTCATACACAGAGTCACTTTATCTACCATGGCACGATGATGAACATCTGGAACTACACGAATTCCAACAAGGAATTCAACAGCCTACATCAGTAGAAACATCAAAATGGACCAAATTGGTGTTGGGTAAAGTATGCAAGGCGTTCGGGATCAACAGTGCTGGATTTGAGCATGAAATTTTTGACTTAATCATGAGAATGGATCAGAAAAGACAGGTTCAACTACAACAAAAGGGATCATCCTCTTCAACTAGTAAGAAGGGGAAAGGGAGGAAAAAAGGGGAAACTGAGGTTCAAAACTTAATATGTGGCATCAACTATGAGGGGAGGAATAAAAAGGTAAGGGGCAGGCAAGGCAAGACTCTTTCCAGATGAAAATTAAAATTCTCAGCTGGAACATTAGGGGCCTCAATGACAGGGATAAACGAAGCACTATCACATCACTAGTTAGGAAGTGGAAAGCTGATATTCTGTGTCTTCAAGAAACCAAATTGGAGAATATCTCAACCAATATGATTTACCAGATTTGGGGAAATAGGTGGGCTGAATGGGCAGAGTTGAAGGCTACTGGCACTAGGGGTGGCATTCTTATTCTATGGGATAAGAGATCGTGGAGGTGTATTGACTCTCACCAGGGGTGCTTCACTAATACATGCTTTCTTGAAAGCCTCCATGAGGACTTCAGATGGGGGTTTACGGGTGTTTATGGTCCTCACTTCAATGCTGAAAGGGAAGAATTTTGGCAGGAATCGGGATCAATGGGATCAATCAGAGGTATTTGGGAGGAACAATGGGTTGTTGGTGGGGATTTCAACGTATATATGTATGAATCTGAAAGATTAAACTGTTCTAGAAGGACCAAAGCTATGAGATGTTTCTCTGAAGCAATTGAGGACCTACAACTAATGGATTTGCCATTGCATGGAGCACAATACACATGGTTAAGAGGGAGGATATTTTCCAAGCCTCAAGAATTGACTGGTTCTTGGTCTCCACAGAATGGAATGAAAGTTTCAGAGCCATCAAACAACTAGCACTTCCAAGAGTCATCTCAGATCACAAACCTTTATTGCTAGAAAGTGGAGAATGGGATTCAACATCATCTTACTTTAAATTTGAAAGCATGTGGCTTCAAAGAGAAGGATTCATTGATATGGTGAAAGGGTGGTGGCAAAATTACACAATAAGTGGCAACCCAAACTTTGTGCTAGTTCAAAAGTTGAGGAGCTTGAAGAAGGACCTCTCCAAGTGGAACAAAGAAGTTTATGGCATTTTAAACACTAAGAGAAGCAGGGCCCTTGATGAACTCTTAGCCTTAGAACAAGCAACCGAAAGCAGAGCTCCAACTCAAGCAGAAAAACAAAGGTTTCTGTCTCTAAGACTGGAGTTGGAAGAGATTGCCAAAGCTGAAGAAATTTCTTGGAGGCAAAAATCTAGATGCTTATGGTTAAAAGAAGGGGACAGGAACATTAAATACTTTCAAACGTTGGCCAACTCTCATAGGAGATGCAACTCAATAGACAAGCTCAAGATAAACAATGAGATTACAGTAGATAAAGAATGGATCAAAGGGGAGATATTAAACTATTACCAATCGCTATACACAGAGAAGGAAGAATGGAGACCATCTTCCAATTTTGAAGATGTTGCCAGACTATCAGAGGAGGAAAGTGAAATGCTTGAAAAAGGTTTTGAGGAAGATGAAGTTTATGCCATCATTCAATCTTGTGCCCCATATAAAGACCCAGGTCCAGATGGATTTACCATGGCCTTCTTTCAGAAGTCTTGGGATTTCATCAAACCAGAGATTATGGCAGCACTAAATCATTTTCACCAGCACTGTTACACGAAGAGATCATGCAATGCCTCTTTTATTGCCTTGATACCAAAGAAGAAAGGAGCTATTGAGCTTAAGGATTACAGACCAATAAGCCTTATTGGTGTATTTATAAGATTGTGGCCAAGGTGTTGGCAGAAAGACTGAAAAAGGTTATTGGAAAGCTGGTCTCTTCTCATCAAAATGCTTTCATTAAACACAGACAGATTAATGATGCAGCTCTCATTGCTAATGAAGTGTTGGATTGGAGGCTTAAAACTGACACACCCGGTGTTGTGTAAACTGGATATAGAAAAGGCATTTGATCAATTAAACTGGTCTTACTTACTATCTATTTTGAGGAAGATGGGGTTTGGAGACAAATGGTTAAAGTGGATCAGATACAGTATCTCGACGGTGAAGTACTCAGTCTTAATCAATAGAGGTCCTGTGAGTTTCTTTTCACCTCAGAAAGGAATTAGGCAAGGGGATCCTCTTTCCCTTTTCTTATTCATTCTAGCCATGGAGGGTTTAAGTAAAATGTTGGAAAAAGCCAGGCAAATGCAATGGATCCAAGGATTCAGTGTAGGCACAAACACTGGATACTCAGTCACTATCTCCCATTTATTATACGCTGATGATACACTCATTTTCTATGAGGCAGATAGAGTCCAATCTTGTACCTGAATCTTACACTCCAGCTATTCGAAGCATTGTCAGGACTTCACATCAACAAGCAGAAAAGTATTATGTATCCCGTCAATCGGGTGAGCAACATTGAGGAGCTAGCAGGGATCATTGGTTGCAGTATAGGGTCATTGCCTACCACCTATTTGGGGCTTCCACTGGGAGCCAAATTCAAAAGCAGTGATATCTGGAATGGCGTAGTGGAGAATTTTGAGAAAAGACTGGCTTCATGGCAACAACAATACCTCTCTATGGGAGGAAGACTCACCCTCATCAGTAATGTGCTTGACAGTATACCCACTTATGTCATGTCACTATTTCCCATCCCTAAAAATATACTTAGAAGGCATCAGAAGGAACTTTCTATGGGAAGGAAACATTAGTTCTCACAAGTATCATTTGATTAAATGGGATAAGGGTATTGCTACCTAAATACAAAGGTGGATTGGGGGTCAGAGATCTAGACAAGCACAACAAAGGTTTGCTAATGAAATGGCTGTGGAGATATGGCACATGTGAACCAAGTCTATGGAAAGAGGTGATTAACGCAAAACATGGGATTAAAGACAATTGGAGCACCAAAACTGTCACTGCATCCCATGGAGTAGTGCCCTGGAAGCATATTAGCAAACTGGGGAACGAATTCTTTCAGAATATTCATTTCAAATCAGGCAGTGGATGTCATATTAAGTTTTGGAAGGATAAATGGCTAAACAACAATGCTCTCATGGAGGACTATCCTAGCTTATTCAACATCGCCTTGGACAAGAATTCTTCTATTGCTCATAACAGAGCAAATGGTAATTGGGATGTGCAACTCAGAAAATCTGTTCAAGATTGGGAGATAGAAGATTTGATGGAAATGCTAGCAAGATTAGAGGCCTACAACATTGATGAGAATGCTCCAGATGGCATCAGATGGGGATCTAAAGGTCTCTATACTGTTAAAGAATGCTACATACAACTCAACAATCAGAATCAGGTACTACATTCATGGCCTTGGAAACTGATATGGAAGACGAAGTTACCTGTGAAGGTGACATGCTTCAACTGGATTGCACTTCACGAAGCATGCCTAACGCAAGATAACCTATGCAGAAGGGGATTTCAGCTGGTCAATAGATGCTACCTGTGCAAGGGACACTTGGAAACAGTTAATCACCTACTTCTACACTGCCCAGTAGCAATAGACCTCTGGAACATGTTCTTTTGTATTTTTGGTCTAAGCTGGGTAATGCCACGGACCCTGAGAGAGGCACATGTGAGCTGGAGTCTTTGGGAGGTTGATAAGATCATTAAGAAAATTTGGCTTATGATCCCTGCAACTATTTTTTGGTGTTTATGGAACGAGAGGAATAGAAGATGCTTTGATGATACCTCAACCCCGAACCACTTACTCAAATCTAAATGCCTTCTCAACCTTTTTTGCTGGACAAAGTTGTCACCAATAAATAGTACAGGACAACTTTTGGACTTTATTAGCTCACTTGTCCTAGTTTAAGACTTTGATTTGGGGCAAACAATGTTCTCCTGTAATTTTTTGTTTATGTAGCTCTTATGCTTCTTGTAACTTTGCATCTTCTTGATGCCTTCTTAATGAAACATATTACTTCATCAAAAAAAAAAAAGAGAGGATATAGATGAACCCTTTGTAGAGTCCCACTTCTCACCTCCTCGCGTACAAATATCTCTAACCGATTACTTTTATAAAGTGTATGGAGCTATAGAATACCAACTTATCCCCTTAACTTCAAATCTCGTCAGTAAAGTGATCATTATAAAGGAAAGTAATTCAAACAAAAAATACACATTAATCAACATAAATCACCCATTTTATTAGCTTAATTATGTTTATTTGTCTTTATTCACTAGTTGTCTCTACCCTCTGCTGATCCAAGCCACTGTCTTTGTGCCTCCAACTAAGGTTTCCTGCTGATTCTCCCTATTAATTTAATCCTGGTACAAAACTAAAAACCTGCGCTCTGTGATTTTAATGCATTTACTTATTTCACCTGTATGTGTATTTTGTCCAAAGTTTTGGCAAATTTAGAATGTAGTGCGCCAGGATCTGTTTGATTCCACATTTTGGTGTGATTGTTCAGTTGAAGGCATTAATGGTGTTCTGCTTGACGCTTTTAGGAGAAATTGAAGGAAAGGGAACGAGCTTTGCGAAAACGTAAAGAGAGAGAAGAGCAAGAAGTGGAGAGGGTGCGGTCGAAAGCTCGTAGAAAGGAAGCTGTTGAATCCTATCAAGCTTTGCTGGTTGAAATAATTAAAGATCCTCAGGTATTAACTTGTAGAGACCCCAAAAATATTACAAGGAACATGTCATGGATCATATCCCATTAGTTGATTAGACAGTTCCAGAAGATCCGCCTCATCTTTATTCGGAAACAATAAAATTTGAAAGATCTTTGTTTGGTGGAAAGAGTACCATCCATCTTTACAGGAGGTGCTTAGCTTCTCGGAAGAGCTTATTTTGTGTAATTACCTGTTCTGTGCAGCACGTGGTTATAATTGATCTTTTAACTTGCAGTAAATAGCATTTCCCCCTTGGTGCTCATCAGATGATATTTTATTTAACTTTAAAAATTCTTATCTTTTTGGCTTTACCTTTACTGATGAAGTATGGAAGGATTGTGTTTATTATGTGGTAGAACTGTTGAAAAGGTTATTCCTTTTTATTTTCTGGATGGTACTTGTTTTCAGTTTATCTTCAAATTGTTGAGATATCTTTCTCTTGCTCCTAAGGCCTCTTGGACAGAGTCAAAACCTAAATTAGAGAAGGATCCCCAAGGACGTGCAGCTAATCCTCATTTGGATCAGTCTGACTTGGAAAAGCTCTTTCGAGAACACGTGAAGATATTGTATGAGGTAAGATGACTACTGATGTTCTTTTTTAAGTTATGTAATCCTTGTTATCTGTTTTCACCCGTAGGGGTCGTTTGGCAAAAAATAATACCGAAAAGGGTGTATTAGAAATACTGGATTAGTTATGTTGTGATTAGTTCTTATCCACTGTTTGGTTTGGTGTATTAAAAATAACTGCATTGCCTAGGGGTGTCTAAATGCTTATCCATGTATTAAAAATAATGGTATTACTATGCCATGGTTTGCTATGTATTAGTTATACATAGGATAATACTAAATAGGGTGTATAACTAATACATGTATTACTTATACATAGGTTGAAAAACACTACCAAACAAGGGATTAATAATACCAAAGCTAATACATGTACATCCTACCAAACGATCCCTTAATGATATGCTTTTTTAGCCACAAAAATCTCCTAGCTTATTTGACACTACAAGTTTCAAAAGTTAGTCTTCTTCCTAAAATTGCGTGTCCAGTCAAAATACACCACATAAATTGCTATTTGCTACAGAGGGAGTATAAGTTATGTGTTAACTTAAGCATATTGAAAATGAATGTAATATATTTTGTGATAATCGATACTCCTAGTGGATAAGAAATTATCTATATATTTTTGAAGAACCACATCTAAGCAACAATCTTTTCGAAAAACTTTATTTGCTGGCTGACAAAGCCCTGTTCTGACATTCTTTCGGCTTTTTTTCTTTTCTTTTCCAAATCTTGTTTGATTTTGACTGCAATGAGGATGCCATATTGGTGTTTAAGTGCCTAAAATCTACCAAAGAGAAATATGTCACGTGGGCCCTCCATAGTTATCAGTTTGCATCATTTAAATGAGGTGTACCTTTGTTTGTCCTTCTCACGCAGTTTACGTTCTTCCTTATTGATCAAGTACATGGTTTTCTTTTTCTTATTCTCAAACTATGTATTTTGATTTTCAGCGGAGCGCACAGGAGTTTAAAGCTTTACTAGCCGAGGTTTTAACTGCTGAAGCTTGTTCACGAGAAACAGAAGATGGTAAAACAGTTGCTAACTCTTGGTCAACAGCCAAACAACTTCTCAAAGCTGATCCCAGGTACTCAAAAATGCCTAGAAAAGATAAGGAATCCTTATGGCGCCGATATGTTGAAGATATTCAACGGAGGCAAAAGTCAGCACTCGATGAAGGAGATAAAGCAAGAAGTAAAGGATCTTCTGTTTCAAGGAGGAGATAAAGCAAGAAACAGAGCTGTAGTAATCCTCAAGTATTTCGCATGATCAAAGGAAGCTGAGAAGAGACATTTTTCTCACACTTGTTTTTTAAGAGGGTATGAAGCAGAGTACTCTCTGCCAGTTCGTTGGAAGTTCATGTATCATTTTAAAGCTAGTGTCCAGAACTTATTTTTGTCAAATCTGATAATTCCTTACTCTCTTATACCTAGGCGATTATGTAGTAGATTTGATTTCTTCTAATTTTATGTATTCTAGCATTTCAGTTCGCAGCCATTTTTCTTGTCCATAATTTTTCCTGATTGCTTTTAGTGTCGAGCAATAGTTTTACTTCTTGTGTTGAGCAATCGTTCAATTCCTTGGAATCGAGTTTCAGTTTGAAGTGTGTGATTTTGTATTTTTGATTGAAGCTGCGGTAGAAACTAAGCTCTCGTCATCCATTTTCATAAACCTTTTCATACTTGACAAAGAACAAGGAAAAGAGATCTTTTATTTGATTGATATCACTTGGTATTATTGGTAACCTGTATATTTAGACCAGAACTAATAAATAGACAAACTATAATTGTGGCGCATTGGTTTTCTTTTTCATTGAACTTTCGTCTCACAATACCTGGAACTACCAATTGCAAGCAGCAGTCCCTTCAGTCTCTCTCAAAGTTATATCCCAATTTTACCTGATTGTTGCTGTTTTCTTTCATAATGGATCTCATTTAAATGGATATATCAATTGAGTCAAGTAGAAAAATTAGTTCATATGGTGGACGGTTCGGAGAGAGCAAAATGCTAGGTGTTTCGAAGATAATAGAAACTCTATCCAGAAGACCAAGATGAACTGTTTGCTTTTGTTTCATTTTTTAGAACTCAAGACTTCCTTTAAGAATAGTAAGGGATATTTTGCTGGTACCTTGTAAATATTTTTGACAGCACCTGCTTGTGCCATATTTTTTAAATCAAGAACTACTCATGCCATCAACTCAATGTACAATATGAATAGAGCCAATGTACATACTACATATGATGCAGCGTGTAGGCTAAGAATAGTAAATGCGAACAAAACATTACATTGCACTACTGATTGTCCAGATAGTAGACTGTATTACAAAATTTTGAAGTCGAGAACTCTTCATGCCATTAATTCTTTCTAGAACATGGCCTAGGGCCAGCACATTTACGCCGCAACAGCTAAGATAACAATAGTAGATGCAAGCCTGACTAGCTGAAACAAACTCATCAGATTGCGGCTACTACTCATCTGGTTTATCTGGATCTTCTTTCTCGGGATCTTCCTCTTCCTCTTTCTTTTCTTCTTCTTCCTCATCCTCTTCCGGAGGATCAGCGGGCAGAGGAGGTGGCAAGGGAGTTTTCATGGGACTGAATTGGGGAAAGATATCTGGTCTTCGTCCGGGCTTGGGCCTTTCCCATTCCTGCCAATAAACATGTTTCATCAAAATGCTTTGGATGGTATTATTATAGAAAGCACAACGATGTATCAGCTCAAACTCCTCTGAAAGCATATTGCAAAAAGGTTGTTGATGAGGACATCAGGAAACTTCCACAAAGACATATCTAAGGGCTTTTAGAAACGACTAGAAAATAACAAATAAAAGACCAAAATCGTATTAACATCTTTGTCTTTGTTAAAGGCCTGGGGCTAACTCAGAAGTTAGAACCCACCTGGTGTGAGCACATTTGGTGGTTGTATAAAGGCAACCAATTGGCCCAAACAGAAATGTATGACTCCTTAGAATATAATACCAAAGAATCAGAAGCTTTCCAAAAAAAAAGGGAAAAAGAGAGCGCGGAAGCTTTCTCTCCATCATACAGGGATTTACAGTTGGGAGATCCTATCTCTTCCTTTCTGTTTATACTACAATTTTTAAGGAATCATTGAGCAGGATGATAGACAATGTTGTGGCCCTATGATTAAAGTTGCTATTGTGTGGAGCAAAGATGGACCAGTCACTGCCTATTTCACAAGTTCTTTAATCAATGACACAATGAAAGGTTTTGAGGCTAAGAAAGCATAACTAACTGATTTTTGAAGCAAAATCAGGTCTGCATATTATTTGGACAAAGAGTGACTTGTCTAAAAGAAATAACATATGCATCAAAGTGATGTCGCTCTCTAGTACCAGATTCATGACATATAAAGGCTAGCTACTTGGAAGAGACAATACCTCTTAATAAGAGGATGAGTAACTTTTATCAATTTGTGTCTCCTCATATTCATGGAGGTTTAGAAAGAATGAATAAGGCTATGGAGAGATGTCATTAGACCCACTTATTGTGCAAAAAAAGGGGGAGAGATAGGAAGATATATTGCAAACAAAAGGACTGCACGAAGGCCAGTGGTTGACAAATCGAGCAAGCAATCACGTGGAGTAGCCTATGAAGCAGATTGCAGCATGTAAATCTACTAACCTCCCCTTCCCTCCTCCTAAGTCTGACAGCTTCCCCCCTATCCCTCCTTCCAATCATTTATCTTATCATAAAAGAATTAAAAAAACTCTTCAAATCATGTCCTCCATTGGAGTAGTGCGTCAAATGAAGGAGCGAAAGAAAATCAGCTGACTGCCTGAGATGCTGAGGGAAAGGAGTCTTGGTGCATTGTATGGAGGAAGGAAAGAGAATCAGAGGAGAGTAAAGAGGCCATGATGTGTGACGGGACGGGTACTGAACGGGCAGGAGTATTAAAGAGGAAGGGGAATGGGAACATGCTGCCAATATTATTCTGCTTCTCTTTTTCTCCCCCTTACTCGCTTGGTGGCACTTCTTTTTTCTCCCTTACTCTCTTGGTAGCACTTTGCGGAATAAAAGAAAAATTTGAAGGAGATATAACAGATTGGACGCTAAATAAAGTCAATGCGGGTCCCTCCTTGGGGAGGAAAGATGGTGGTGGGTAGGGTATCCCCAGACTAAGACTACTTCACACACTGGAGCTGCAAATGGGTAAGGAAAGGGGGCTTGAATTACACAGATCTGATACCTGACTTTTTCGGCATGAAAGTTAACCATGTAGGTCGACAACCTTTCTTCTAAGTTGTTTCAACCAGACCTAATAGTAGAACGGCCCTCTCAGAAACTGAGTCACTGACTAGTCAAACAAAGGGATTAACTTTCTTTTATAAGGGTGGGGGAGTTTAGGTTGGCATGAACGGATAGCTTGGTAGTTTGAGAGTATTTGCCAATTTATTCATCTAACCAGTAGTAACCATTTGAGCTTAAATAACCAATTAGTATAGTAACTCATTCTCTTCTAATCCTCCAATTAAATGTTGTACTATTTTCACAACCAAAACTGTATATTTCAAATAGTTGCCACGTAGACATTTGAAAATTTTAATTCATCCAAACCAAACAATTGTTCACACTTAAAAAACCAAAATCTATGTCTAACTATACTTTTTTACCTCCCAAACATAGGTTTACCTTTAGCACAACCAGATTGCAACTTCAACAAATTGCTATTTTCTGACAGGATTTGACACTTTGATTGCATTATCACAATTTAATTCATCCAAATAACAACAATCTTTCACACTAAAATGACCAAAAAATATAGGCCAAATACATAGACAGCCCCTTAAACTTGCCTTAAATTTTCATTTAGGCACTTCAACTAAGCCTATTACCTATTAGACACTTAAATTGTATCCAGAATGTGCCAATTGAACACCTTCCTGATGATCTCTGACAAGAATGAAGCACGTGACGTTTACACTCGGCAATGTGGCAATAACACCGAACAGAACAAGGACACGTGGCTGTTCTGATTTAATTTAATCTTTTCTTCCCATATTATCTCTTTTTTCTCCAATTAGAACTCTCCATTTCTTTTCAAAGATTAAAACTCTCCATTAACAAACCTTCAAACTTATGCCTCGGGTTTGAAATTTGACAAAGAGAACTTTTTTGACAAAGTTGCCGGTGATAGAGACGGGGATGGAGTTTCACAAATCCAGAAACGACCATCAATGGTGAGTCGCTGGACGGATCAACAGACTAGCGCAACACCCGCAGTCATCAAGAGGTTTGTCTTAGTAGCAATCTAGCAACAGAAAGTCGCCGAAGACCGTTATACAAACCACCGAAAAGTCAAGAAGTGACTGAGATGCAGCCATCTTTTAAGGAGTAAGGATCTGGGTTTCCGAACAAAAATGATCGAGGAACACAACAAAGAATAATGTTGCTTCAGCTGCAAATAAAATTAGAATACATACAAGGACGTAGGTATAGAAGAAACTGTTGCTACTTTTGGTTGAAAGGGTTCTGATCTCTTACCGACGAATTATACTACGTGGTTATACCATTACAAAGCAAAATTGTTTGAACTTCAAAAATGGCATGCACCTGTAATCAAAAGAGTATATTATTGAAAATAGTTTGTACAATATTTTGGGTATATGAAGTTCTAATTTGTTGTAGATTATTGGTCCACATAGCCTGAGAGTGTTTGAATTAGAAGGTTCTGCAACAGAGGTCATTGGCAACGAAGAAGAGAGAAGAAGAAAGGAATTCTTTTAAATATTTTAGTTAATCACGTGCTCAAGGGCAAGTGTAACCCACTCTCTGTGTCACCTCAGCAAGAGATGTTTAATTGGCACATTTTGTACACCGTTAAAGTGTCTAAAAGGTAATAGACTCAGTTAAAGTGCCCAAGTGAAAAATAGTGACAAGTTTAAGGAGCTATCTATGTATTTGGCCAAACATATAACTAGATTAAACATAGAGTTCAAGTTAAATACACGGGCAATGTAAGGAAGCTTACAACACATAATCTGTCTTATTTTCAAGATTACATATCCTACATCTTAAGGAGGCTTACCTGTAGATGTCTGATGGAAGTAATTCCAGGAATCACAAGGACTTGAAGAATGCAAAGAAAAACAGGGAAGATAAGCTTCCCAGTAATCAATTAAACCAAACTAAAGGATATATTTTTCACAGATATCCAGAAGAAAAGAGTACATAATAGTTAATATAGCAACACAAAAGGTAACTGCTGTAATCCACTGCTAGTTAACTAACTACATCAACAACATCAACCCAGTATAATCCCACAAGTGGTGTCTGGGAGGGTAATATGTACGCACACCTTACCCCTACCCCGAGGGCAGGGAGGCTGTTTCCAGGAGACCCTCGGCTCAAGACAGCGTTAACTAACTACATCAGATACACAAATGAAACTAACTCAAACTATCTCCTAATTTCTTGCATCAATATCAGTTTTGCACTGATACTGTATATAACTTGAACTTTTTATCTTCTATATAATAGGTTTTAAACTTAGCCCAAACTAAACTGAAATTTCGATAGCTGCTATTATAAAAAATACAACACTTTCTGTAGAAGAGCACAGCTGGCTTAAGTGAAATAACCAGAAAAAAAGGAGTTTTTGAAGCTTACGATAGGGAAATCAAGAGGAGAACGGCGAGTCATCTTCTCTTCTTCCGGTGCCATACGTACGATTTGTGAACTCCGGCGAGAGGACGATAGCGATGTCCATCTCACAAACGGCATAAAAGCGACAGCTAGTGGCGTTGAGCCGGTGAACCGGCCACTGGATGATGCAGAAGAGGATGTCGACGACGGTAAACCGGAGCGGTTCAACATCGCCGCCGTACGTGGCGGCTGAGAAGATAACGACGGCATAACAACGGAGGATAACGCCATTGGAGTTGCGATACAGACCCTTCCTCTCTTCTTCAGCGTATTGGGCTTCGTGAGGCCGAGAATTCTTTTACACTAGGCCCATCGTAGTTTATATAGGTACCACTTCATGCGAGAAGTGCACAAATAGCCGATTTCGGGGGCACCGTTTAAAACATAATCAGTTTTAAAAAATTAATTACACGCTTAGCCACTTTGTGCTAAGCAAATTAATAATTGGACAAAAATAATCTTACTAAACGAGGATGAATTTCAAAGCTGAGGTTTAAAGTTTGCACGGCAACAAATTAACTTCAAATTCGAAATTTGGGAAAGAAGCGAAGATATTCTACTATCTAATAAGAAGAGGGAGTTAGCAGGCACGACATGTTTGCCTGGCACTTCGAGGGCAAAATTGTCTTTCCATTTAATTGTCTTTTGGCTTCACTTGGATTATATCGACTCTTCTTTGCTTCTCTCATCTCACTCCTTCTTGTTCTTATTGGTACCACGTAGACAGTTCTTTCAGAAACCTGGCAGATGGAGGTTCACTAATCAAAAAGTTAACAACCGAGTTATATCAGAAAAGAAAAGCTCCACTGTCTGTAGATTTTTATTTTCACGTTCTCTCTCTTCACTTCTCCTATTCTTATCTTTATACTTTAGTAAATTTTCCCATCCGGATCTTTGTTCTCCCGTAAGCTATCTTCTTCTTATGTTGTATTTTACAAGGAAAAAAAGCAGAAACTGAAAGTGAGAAAAAACTATTCCAAAGCATATTTTATATGCAAATTGATCTGAAAAATTAATTCGGAAGCAAACAATTAAGCCTCAACGCAATTTATAGACAGGTTCCTTATTTCTAAAGTCTAAACTAGAGGTTTCAGGTTTAAGTTGGAACTATACTCGTTTTCCGTAGGGAAACATAATAAAAATTTTACAACACAAATTCAAATTATTGGATCAATAAGTTCCGGACGTCAAATGTAAGAAAGCTGACATGCAGAATTTTATGGAATTAAGTCCATATAAAATTTGGATTATTTTCCATTTTATTCCACGAGGAGCAAATTTTCACAAATTGCATCATAAATGATGCCATGTGATCCTATGGACACTTAAATTTTCTTGTTTAAGTAATATACTACTTCTTCCGGCCCATAATAAGTAGCCATTTTACCTTTTTATTTTGGTCCAAAATAAGTATTCATTTACATAATTAAAAAAAATTAATTTTATTTTTCTTTACATATTTCAATATGTCAAAGTAACAATTAATTAAGGTTAATTTAGTGAATATATATTTTTTTCTTTAGGAGTTTGTATTTTTTAATGTGCGTGTCAAAAATAAAATAGTCACTTATTATAAATAAAAAAAATAAAATATTCACTTATTATGGACCGGAGAGTAGCGGTTACTTCCGAAAAACAATAACATTTGTGCAAATCCCCAATCAAATACTATTGAATAAAATAAGACAAAGACAATAGTAATAATTACAAAGAGAAAATTCCAATATGGAACATACACGCAAATCCCCGTGATACATCAGATCCGGCTCGACAGTTTACATGTTCTAAACTTATGACAGTTGTTATCACAAAATGTTAAAAATGATTTTATCTCATTTTCTCTCTTGTAGCAAGGGATTGCTAATTTATTTATTATCAAGTAAAAATATAAATTATAAGTGATAGAAATATTTTTAAACTTCTTTATGAAAAAGTATCGATATATTTTATTGACCAAGTTATTTTCCACACTAGGTGTAGATCAATTTAATTTTGTCTATCCAAAACAGAAATTCAAGTTCTTCGCTTTTTGCTCCATTTCTTTTTCGGAAAAGAATTAAAAATGCCACTCAATTTTCAGAAATGATTTATCCATGCCACCCGTTTAAAAAATATTTACTTCATGCCACTGCCATTAAAGAAATAGCTCATCCATGCCATTATTGACTAACGACAGTGACATGAATGAGCCAAATAAAAATTGTGTCGTTAGTCAATAATGACATGGATGAGCCATTTTCTTAACAACAGTAACATGAAAATAACAATTTTTTAACGGATGACATGGATAAACCATTTCTGAAAGTTGAGTGACATTTTTAGGCTTTTTCCGTTTCTTTTTTTGTTATTTAGTAAACGGTTAAGGGTCTGATTTGTCAATCTACTATCATAAATATGCCTTATTTATCCACCATTTACGTTTTCTATCAAAAATATCCCTACCGTTATATATTAGGGTCATATTTACCCTTACACGTTAAAAACTTCATCCCTTATTCCAATTTATTTTTTCAGCTTTTACAAAAAGAAAATCTTTAAAAAAGCTGAAAAAAATGAAGAAAAAAATATTTTTCAAAAACGATAATATTTGTTGGAAATATTTTTTTCATTATTAAAAAAACCAAAATATTTTGTTAAAACTGAATATTTTTTTTAGTGTTTACAATTTTTACAAAAAAAAAATATTTTGTTAAAAAAATAATTTTTTTTCAGTTTTTACAATTTTTTTTGCAAAATCTTTTCAATATCTACTCAGTTTAAAAAACAAAAATATTTTGCAATTTTTTTTAAGTTTTACAAAAAGAAAGTTTTGTTTTTTTAAACTGAGTAGATACTGAAAATTTTTTGCAAAAGAAATTGTAAAAACTGAAAAAAATATTCAATTTTAACAAAATATTTTCGTTTTTTTAATAAAAAAATATTTCCAACAAAATATTTTCGTTTTTGAAAAATATTTTTTCTTCATTTTTTAAAAAGATTTTCTTTTTGTAAAAACTGAAAAAACAAATTTGTATAAACTGATTTTTTTTTAAAAATAGAAAAAATAATCATTTTTAACAAAATATTTTCGTTTTTTAAAAACTGAAAAAGTTATTTTCAACAAAATATTTTCGTTTTTTAAAAATATTTTTTTTTTTTATTTTTTATTTTTTGAAAGTATAGGGGTATATTTGTCCCTTTGCCGGATTTTAAAAGAAGGGATGAAGTTTTGGCGTATAAGGATAAATATGACTCTAATATATAACGGTAGGGATATTTTTGATAGAAAACGTAAATGGAGGATAGGTAAGACCTATTTATGATAGTAGAGGGGCAAATCAGATCCTTAACTGTCTAATAAAACTAATGAGATGAGGGCAGCTTAGTTCTGATAAAGTTAGCTTTGGTTTCTCTGGTTAGGCTGTGGTTCAAATTTAAAAATACACTAACACCACAATTTTAAAAAAAATCAACTGCCGAAAATGATCCAAAAGTTTTTGAAACAAATACCCCACTAGTTTTTTTTTTTTTTTTTTTTTTTTTTTTTTTTTGCAAGTTAATAAAGATAGTTCATGCACAAATGCAATTTCATATCTCAGGTATGACACACTATTTTATTTCACTTCTACTTAATATTTCTGGCTTTTGTTTTGTATATATTTTCAAAACACGTATTTGTGAGATTGTTTTTATTGTTTGATTAGGATTCTTTGTTAATAACTAGAAAAACATGTCTTTGCATTTATAGGTTTGATGAAACATTGAGTGCAAGTAATTTTTTTAAATAATTTTCTTTTGTAGGATATATATAGTAAAAAGACATCAATCCAAATGCATTACCCCGAACTTTTACTCCCAGTAAAAACTATAATTTTAGTGGTCTTTTAATTTGTGATAAAAATATTAATTTTTGTATAAAATTTAGTATTATCTTTATCCCAAATTTAGTTATGGATATTAACTAATATCAAGATAAATTTGTAGCAAAGTCTTAGTATTAATTATATCATATTAGATGTGAGATTATAATTCCAGAATTATAGTATTCCGAATCAAATGACCCCTTACAAAATGCACCTTCAATAGCTATTTTTCGAAAATAATTCTCAAAATTTTTCATTTGAGTTGTCTTCCCTCCAAATTGCTTTCCCTCTTTCTTTATTCCTTTGTCTCCCTTCTCTAACTTCAAATTATAAATAAAGGGTTAATGAATCAAATAGTTTAATTTGAAACAAAATAAGCATATGAGTTAAATATATGATAATTACACTTTTATCATTACTACACACAACTCCCTTTTTAAATTTGAGAAAGAAGGAAAGTAGAAGCCTAAAATAATTAAATTTCACCTTTTCCTTTCTAAAAAGTAAAAAAAAAATGATTACATAAAACTCCTACTTTGTTCAAAATTTTGAAAAGTCATTCTACAAAAATAAAAATCAGATCTCGGCCGTTGGATGAGGTCTCGTCCAGTGATTAACGCCTGAGATTGGCTGAACTTCCATTTTTTCTGAATCATTTTGAAATTAAAAATTGATTTATTAATTTTGTCATCTCGAAAGCGCCATTTCTCCTTCTTCTTCTCAAATCTTCTTTTTCCCCTTCTGCATTTCGCCATTGTTAACATTTCTATGCCATGTTAGTTTTCAATTTATCCTCCACAGAATAATCCCCAAATTCTCAGCCTTTGTACATTGTAAGCTTTCAACCGAACTTACTCATTTCTCCTATAATATATAAAATAAATTTAATGCATTTTATTTCGAATCACTGACTCTAAATTCTAACAGAAAGGACAAAAATCAAGGGGTTTATTGAATGCGGTCTGCTCTGTGAATTGACAAGTTGATGCCTGGTTTTGGATTTCTCAATGACAACCACTAAACGTGCTTATAAGCTACGTATCCTTGTTTTTATTTTAAAATTTCAATTTATTTGCTTAATTTTGCTATTTGGCTTGCAATTGAGCATATAGGGACACAATTTCTTCATAATTATTGAAAAATGTAGACGAATATAGAAGATTGATATAGTAGGTAGACCAATAGTTTTGATTAGGCACTTAAAGATCTTTGTTTATTGTATAGAAAAGGGGGAGTTTTGTATAAGATTTTAAGTTATATATAGTGTAGAGTTTTTTTCATCATGAGTGCAATTTAATGTGTTAGCATTACTTACCCTTTATTACATGTTACTAATTAGTGCTTATTAAATGAAACTAGCTACAATTACCTTTTAATGACCTTATGGTGTAAAAAAAAATGTACATACCAGTGCATAAAACTTAAACTCTTTGCATAATCTTGGCGTGGGATGAGTTTAAATGGAGTAATGTGTTCAGTGAGGATTCATATAGTAGACCGCTGTTCTAAAAAGAAAGGATTAGTATAGTCGACCCTGACTTGTTTGGCACTGAGGCTTAGTTGTTGTTATTGTGGAAATAAGGGGGTGGAGGGGAATGAATGGTACATTTGAGAACTGAAGCTATAATTTGCAGACCTTGACAATGCTTTGTAATTAGAGGAATTTGTAGCACATTCTTTAAGCGTGAATTGCTTAAAGATAGGGAGGAAATCATCCAGGGTTCTTGTAACTGGGGGAGAAGATCACAAGGTTAATCTCTGGTCCATTGGCAAGCCTGATGCCATATTGGTTAGTACCTGCTGGAGTATTTTTTCTCTCTTTTAGCTTTACTTTAAATTCTTTGTTATTTATGTATTCGCATTGAGATCAAAATGTGTTTTATCTTTGACCAAAAGGGAAGATATATGAGTACAAGTGGTGAATACTTAATCATAAAATATAATTTACACTCTGAAGCAGCAAAATCTGTTATGTTTAAGTCTTTTTCTGGCAACTAAAAGAGGGGAAATGACTTTTTGAGTGAGTATTGGAGAGTGGGAGAAAATTTCTTCTGGAAAATGTTTTCCTTGATTGAGGCTGTTGTTTGGGGCTTAACCTTTATGTTATAACTTTCTTTGTTTGTTAAGATGCAATATTTTTAGCGGCAATATCCTTTGTTTTTACGCATGGTCCTGTATCTGTATTCTTGTGTAGAGTTTGTCAGGTCATTCAAGCGGAATTGATTCAGTTAGCTTTGATTCTTCAGAAGTTCTGGTAGCTGCAGGAGCAGCAAGTGGTACTATCAAGCTTTGGGATTTAGAGGAGGCCAAGAGTATGCTTGTTATAGTCTTTTTTCTTTGTGAAAAATCATTTTGCTTGTTGTTTACTGTGAAATTTATAAATTCACTCTCTATCTATCTGTCTATCTCAGTTCTTCGTACTCTCACTGGACATAGATCCAATTGTATATCATTGGACTTCCATCCCTTTGGTGAGTTCTTTGCATCTGGGTCTCTGGACACAAATCTAAAGATATGGGATATCAGACGCAAAGGGTGCATTCACACATACAAAGGGCACAGTAGAGGCGTCAACACCATCAGGTTCACGCCAGATGGACGCTGGGTTGTATCTGGTGGAGAAGACAGTACCGTAAAGGTCAAACTTCTCCCTTTCATGTTTTTCCTTGTTCAGTAATATATTTGCGAACTTACACATTGATGTGCCTTCTTATGGTTGGTGGAGCGAATTCATATGTTCTTAGTACTGTTTTGGATGATGTCTAAACCACAAAACTCAAAAAGAAAAAAAAGAAAAAAAAGAAAAAAAAGAAAAAAAAGAAAAAAAGGACATATGATTATTACCATTCACCAACTTATGAAACATTCACTTATGTTGAAGACTTCAAACTTGCTGCATCTTACAGAAGCTACTTGTTTTGGATTTACTTCGTTATAGGTTAGTCCATTGCTAGCTTAAATGTGGTCATGGGATGATTGAATGACGGATGTACTTAACACATTTTTATGACCATGATGAAAACCACTGTTACTAAAAAGTGGCGCTTCACGACTTAAAGTGACAGTGATGCAAAGCGAGGGGTTATCAGTTCTTATGGGTGAAGTGATGCAACTTGCAAGAAGTGTGTGCTTGCAGAGATGAAGTGCATAGCATTCTAAGTGAGAAGGAATTTCTTTGAATCTGTCTTTAAAGGATTATAAAAATGATAGTTCGACACTCATTCTTCTAATCTTTGCCATCATCTTCTTCTTTTCCAGTTTGGGTTGACTCTTTGCCACTAATCTTATTTCTCCGCTTCTCTTGATTTGCTCTTTATTCCCTTCTTCTTTCTTCATGAAGATCCTTTCTTCTTCTTTTGGTGTGCGGTTCCTTTTCTTTGCTACTTCGCTAATGGGCTTCCCACCTGCATCTTTCTTCTAGTCTCTTGTTATCAAAGTTCTTATTTGTTCTCTTATCTGTTCTCTTATTTGTTTTGTACTGTTTCAATTCTTGATTTATAGGCTGATTGTTAGAAAACAAAAAACATGTAATCAGAGTAACAGTTAATACAGTTTACTTAGGCAATTAAATATGAAATTAACTTATATTTTTGTCAGATCAATTGAAGAAAAAAAGAGATCATTGATTGAAGTGGCTTGTCTGAGATTACATCTTGACATCTTGAATTTGAATTCAGATTAATACTGTTATTATTGTATAATGGACGTTGAAATTAGTAATGTTAAGTGCAATTTTGATGTTGCAACTACTAAGTTCATTTATATGAAGTAATTTTTTTTATTTTCTAAGCGCGCGATTCAGTTTTCGCAAAAATCCCCAGGAGCCTTGTCGAATTTTTGTTGCACTTTTGGTTTTTAAAATCTAATATTTCAAGTAGTCTCCTTGTTCCACGTGGCTCTCTTTCTAGGACATTATTGGTTTGCTTGATATCAAGTAGGTGTAACAGCTTTTAAGCTCCTTAAGTATGAATCCTGATGATAGATTTGGTGTTGTGGCAGATATGGGATTTAACTGCAGGAAAGCTTTTACATGATTTCAAATGTCATGAAGGACAAATTCGGTCAATAGACTTTCATCCTCATGAATTTTTACTGGCAACAGGTTAGATAAAGCTTTGACATAGTGCTACATTGTTCTTTTCCCAGAAACCTGGAGTTTAAGAGAAGGTTATACTCTTGTTGTCTTGTACATCCTCCTGCAACTTTTGCTATATTCCTGAAATGAGTTCGCTGATGTATGTCATGATCTATGTAGAATTTGATTCTAGTGGCAACCTAAACTTTTCCCATGGTGATATTCTGAGGAAAAAATAACCAGACATTTTGAAAAGGAAATGACAAATTGAGAAGAGTATACTCATTTATCTGGACTTATGACCAGATTTGATAAGTTCTGCGTACTGATTCTTCATGCTCTAAATAAGTTTATCCACTGTGATTAGTTTCATTCTTGTTTCTTAATTTTTTATTCTTCCAGTATTCAATATCTCCAGTTTAATCCTTTCCTCTCCAATCAGATCTGTTGGTTTCCATCTTGGGTGTACTATCTATCAAACTGATATGTCTACTTATAGATAAGAAATCTGTTTTCTTATGTAAGTATTTACGTAAGAAGTATATAGAAATGCTTTGTCTCATTTTGGTGCATATATGTAGGGGAGTTGATACCCAGCAGTATGTTTTTCATATAAACATTGCTTGCCCCATGAAGCAATACGCTTTTCTTTCCTTGTTGTTGAGTTTTCCTTCTTCAATCAAAATAAAGGAAGTCTGAACATTAGCGCTCTTTTCCCCAGTAGTGATTAGTTTCAATTTAGCTTTGAGGTTCTCCTGAGGCATTTCTGCTGAAAATATACCAGGAACCCCATTTTAAAAGTGATATCTATATTTTTGTGTCGAATTATTGGAGATTAAGTTTTACTAGTTTTTTTTTTTTTTTTTGGTTAAATTGGCAGTTGAGAAAGAGGGAGGGGGAACCGAGACATGAAAATACTGTATTAAGTTTTGAGAATTTTTAAGGTGTTCACTTAATTGAAGCATGCATCTTCAGTTGCAGGCTAGTAGTGCTGATAACCTAATCAAATTCAGGGTGGGTTAGGGGTAGGTGTGTGTGAGGATTGGAGAAAGGGCTCAAATTAATTAAAAAAGATCACCTTGAGAGTTGTGCTGCATTATCTCTTATCATCAAAGTTGTCAGATGCCTCGTAATTTGTTCTTGGTTTTTGTCTTACCAGGTTCTGCTGACAAAACAGTTAAATTCTGGGACCTTGAAACTTTTGAACTCATAGGTTCTGCTGGACCTGAGGTTTGTTGTAGTCATCTTTGTTTGGTTCTTCTCTTTGATCTTCTTTTTGTCATTACAGTATAACTGCTGAATGTTTCTCATGTGTCTTGGCGACTGCTTGAATTTTCAGTATAACAAACATTACTGTTTTTATCTCAATTCTAGACAACAGGAGTGCGTTGCATGGCCTTTAATACTGATGGAAGAACCCTTCTTTGTGGTTTACATGAGAATTTGAAGGTAGGCATGCATTTGCTGTTCTTTGAGAAACAGCTCTTTAATACAATGTGGCATTTAGTCCCCCTAAAGAAAGTAGTCCTTTTTTGTAGGTTTTCTCGTGGGAACCAATTAGGTATCATGATACAGTAGATGTTGGTTGGTCTACATTGTCTGATCTTAGTATTCATGAAGGAAAACTTCTTGGATGTTCTTACAATCAAAGTTGTGTTGGAGTGTGGGTTGTCGATATTTCAGTAAGTGTTACCTTTTTCCATTGAAATTGTTTTTGATGTTTTGCTTCTTCTGAGAACTTGAAGTAATGTCTAACTTTGTCATGTTTGTCTTTTGCAGTGTCTTGAACCATATACAGTGGATAGTACTACACGATTAAATGATCACTCAGTGGTGAAATCCAATTTGAGAGCGAATTTATCCACTCCGGCTGAGGATGCCACAGATGCAAGTTTCGGGAGACTATTAAGTTCACAAAAGTCTGATCCTGTGAAAGAATCCAAGTATTTTGGAAGACTTTCTTTGTCACACAACAAGGATCTTCAGAAGGATTCTACTACTCCTACTAGTATGCTACTCTTCCTTTTTAATATGTTTGCCTAATATTATTAGCTTGACACCTTATCTTAAGTTTTTACTCTGCTTCTTTAATTCCCGTTTGCAACTTATTTTCGAGCTACTAGCCTTTGATTAACTTCTTTTATCTAAGTTTGGCTGCCACAATATATTTGACTCTCACTTATCTTTTGAATGAAGCTATCACGGATACTCCTGACAGCTCACAAAAAATCAATCTCAGTACTGGTCCAAGAGCACCTCCAATCAGCTCAAGAACAGTTCCTAATACGACTGGTGTAAAGAGGAATTCGTCAAAAGCCCAGTCAACAGAAAATGCTTCTATTGTCAATAAATCAGAGATAATACCTGTTCTTGTCCCAAGAAATAATGAAAGAATGGAGCTGGCATCTGAACGCAGGAAAGGAGGAGTTGCAGGAAGGGAAATGCCACAAAGATTGCAGCCAAAAGTATCTGATTGGAAGTCTTCTACTCCCAACGAAAACCTTGGGAGGCCAACTGCTGCAGTGCAGTCTGAAGTTGAAGTACCTAAGGCTATTGAAAGTAGCAGTCCTGCAGATAGGGACATTTTCCCTTTTGTTAAATGCTCGATATTTGGAAATGCTGCTGCTGACAGGAATGTGAATGATGACAAGAATTTAGTTTCCACAAAACATGAAATGGATACAGCAACGGAATCGCTTCCCAGACACCACATTGAAGATTGTGCGTTTTCTTGACCTTTTTCGTCTGCTATGTTTTTGGGTGCTGTGATTTTTTTTTTTTGAAACATTGTTAGGTATGGTTTCCAATTCAGTATAACTAATGTACGCGCCCTCTATTAGCACTATTCTTTAGTGGTAAGTTGCATATATATAGCACTAAGTGGATGCTATTTTTATCAACAGAAAAAAAAGGAAAAGAAAAAGAAAAGAAAAAGAAAAGAAAAAGAAAAGAAAAAGAAAAAGAAAAAGAAAGCTGGATTTTTATGAGGAATGATTGGGTGTAGAAAGCCTAGTGTTTGTCCTCCTGTTTGGTTCTCAGCGGTTAAGTGAATGTATACCAGTAAAATTCTTTTACTTATGGGGACCAAAGGGATGTCATAATGGACAGAGAGGAAATTAAATATCTTTAATATGTGTGTATGTATCCCGTATCTACATATATGTAAGCGTGTGCGTCTTGCCTTTCATGTCACATTTTTCTTATCTTGATTTTATTCATATTTTAATTAGTTATATTTTGATAAAATACTTAATTAATTGTGTTTTCCTTGCCTACATTTCAGTAATCTTCCTTGAGCAAACAAGGTTCCTTGTTTGGGTTTCTTATTTTCTGACTATTTCAACTGACCATCACCATAATTTCTATGGAACGGAAAAGGCTTTTTGTTTGATCCTTTGCTTTATTCATTTCTGTAGTTTTTCCCCATAATTTTTCACTTTCTTCTACTCAGTACAATTTCTTAAAAGATGTGTTCAGTTTTATGTTTGCCAACAAATGTATTTTTCTTTTTCCTTTTCTTTGGAATAATTTGAACTAACTATACTGGTTAAACTTACCATTTGTTGCAGATGAAGCCCGTGGAAATATTCTAAATAGGAATGCTTATTCCATGCAAGGTCAACTAAGAGGTAGAACATTCTTTATTGCCATTAGTGCACTTCTCAATTAAGGTCATCTCACTGTGTTGAATTTGGAAAATTAGGAAGGACACGGTCTACTGTTGCAAATTTGGAAAAGAGAGACAGAGTTCCTAATTATGAGGGTCTTGCTTCCTGCATTGCCAGGGCGGGTCCTGATCCGGATGTGGTTCCAACCAATATGGTACGAGTCAAATCTTGAGTTGTTCTGCATTTTTATTATTCCAAATGTTTTTTCATATTGAGATTTTGCTCTTCTATTAATATTAACCCTTTGTTGCTTAATTTAATGATGATTATACAAAGGATGTGGGAGCATTTCAGTGATTTGCCCACATACACCTTGTGGAATTATTTTTAGTTATATCAGCTTCTTCACAATCATGGAAAAGGATAGTACAGGAACATGGAGACTGGGGTTTCCGTTGATAGTTAGGAGTGCACTTAACCCGAGCTAAGTCAAAACTCTGCCAGGCTTGGCCCAACATAATACTTGAAGGCTCTGAGTGTTAAAATAACAAAATCAGCAAGGATGCAAAATCAACCTAACAACAATCATCAGAAACCCGATTCCTGATTTATCCAACTGAAAGAGCAAAAGGTAGAACCCAAGTCATGTTAATTCAAACAGGAGTCACAAGGGCGGTGCCCGCAGTGGGGCAGCTAGCATGCCACCATTGAGGGAAAAAGGAAAACTAAATTCATGATTGGAACTGCCTTTTCCGAAATTTTGTTTGATCTCTATCATTTTGGTTGGTAGCTCTACTGCTGACAAAGTATTATTAGAGAAGAATATTGGACGGCAACTGCAATTTCATTTAGTAGTGTAGTAGTTGTGGAGACCTCATAGATGGACATGCATTTCTATGGCTACATAGACAATACACGTGACTGCTGGAACATACAACTGTTAATACCTGAAAAAGTTTTCCACGTAATGTTCATGATTTAGTTGTTTCTTCCACGAATGTCATAGCATTAAAGTCATTTATGTGAAAATAGTAAATTTCTGTCTTTCCTGACACAGAATTTAACTCATCATAATTCAATAATCATACATGAAAAGAGAGAAGACCCCCTTTCAGCTGTAAGTGAGGTGGTTATTGCTGCCGATGAGGATACCATTGCGGAGTTGATGGAACAGCACAACCAATTTGTTGGCTCGCTGCAATCTCGTTTGGCTAAATTACAGGTAGCAATTTGGAAAACTCACTAGTGGTTATTTGATGCTCCAATTTGTGTCTGGCTATTATAAAGCTTTTTCAGTCCCTTGTAACTAATTTATGTGTTTAAGTCTCTTATAAGCGATTTGCATTATCATGAGATGATGACCTGCATGCTATGTTTAGCCTACTCATTTGCTGGTTCTCTTGCTAATTGCCCTCGGTAAGACGTGCAGGAGGGGGGGGGGGG
>MU696216.1:4901-41874 GCA_026770625.1 Nicotiana glauca | reverse complement strand
CTAGAAAGAACATGATATTAAAGGGGCAATAAGTGCACTGGAGAAGATGGCAGATAATGCTGTAAGTCTATTGCTTTTGTGCCCTACTTTTTTCCTTAATACTTACCTTTTTAACAGCATAGGGTTACCATTTACTGACGCTTATACAGGTGCTTGCTGATTTGGTGAGCTTCTTGACTGAGAAAATTGACATTATCACATTAGAGATTTGCACATGCCTATTACCACTTCTCACGGTGCTGCTTCAGAGCAAGTTGGATAGGTAGAACTAATTGAGCTTTATTTTAGTTTTCTTCGGCTAACATTGTTCGAAAGCTTCCATGATTGACATGTTTGCACCTTGGCGGACTTCCTTTAGGCATCAAGATATTTCATTAAACATGCTGCTCAAACTTGTTAGAGTATTTGGTTCACTGATTTATACTTCGTTGTCTACTCCAACATCAGTTGGTGTTGATATTGAGGCGGAGAAAAGGTATTATTACATGTTTTGTTATACTTATCATGTTCTTTCTAGATCTAATTTGAACTTTTTTATTGCTTATTGACAACAAAAGGATGGAGCGCTGCAATCTCTGCTTTATTGAGCTTGAAAAAGTCAAGAATCATCTGCCTGCTCTTTCTAGGTATGTCAAAGCATCTTAACCAACCTTGTGTGGTCTGTGGAAAAGTTACATTGCTTACATATCTCTATTTCTGTACCTTTTTTCATCTAGAAGAGGAGGATCCATTGCCAAATCTGCTCAGGAGCTGAGTCTAGCACTTCAAGAAGTTTCATGAGTTCACTGTTATCTCATGGAATAGCGATCCAATATTTTGGTAAAGTAACAATGATGGTGAGCTACTTTTGTAGATCCGAAGCTACCTGCACTGCATGCTTTTGTATCTTGCCGTGCTAGAGTCCTGTGTATTACATTCCTGCCAGGATTGAACACTGACTACTAATTCCTTATATTTTCACTGATCATTGAAAACCTGTTCTACACTGATGCTGGTCTAAATGATGCTGCTAATGAACCTGCTTGTTGGAGAAGGATCCATCATACTTACTCTCATCTAACCCGACTACATATTATTCTTTGTAATTGTAGGTTTCTTGAGTGAAATCATGTATCAGTTGTGATAATTGCAAGGTTGTCTAAACAATAGCCCACTCAACTTTTTTGAGATTGAGGCAGAGTTGATTGATATATGTAACGGTATCTAAACCTTGTGGTATTTTGACATTCTTCTACCTGTCTTATTATATAGCTTTATTAACCACTAAACTGCACCATGGCGGAATTTGATATATATTAAAAAATCTAAAAAAAAAAAAAAACAAAAAACTGCACCATGGAGCCTTATGGTTAGGCATGTCATACAGAATGCACATTCAGTTGCATACAATAATTTTATTCAAGGAAAACAAAGACCAAAATCACACGAACAATTGATATACTTAAAAGAAATAAAGGTAACAAGCTTCATATAAAAGAAATACAGGTTGCTAGTGCTTTGCTTTGACAAATCCTAACATTAGGCTTATGCCTTCCTGCATAAGAAGATAATTTTACACAAGATGCGTCGCAGAATCATGTACTGAAATACGAGTCAAACTCAAGAAAAATTTCAGGTCAAATATATCCATTAATAGGATGTGGTACTGAAGTTGACAAATGACAACCAAAATAAGAAAGCTAACTCATACATTATGACTGGATTTTGCATCCCTTCTTATTAGTGATGTTTAATCCTTTGTATACGTTCGAAAAATGACTAGTTTAATTTTGTAATAAAACAAAACAAATTGAGAGGAAGAGACTGAGAAGTCTGGTGCCAACCACTCTCTGAATCCTCAAGCAATAGGCTTTAATACATACATCTTGCACGCATGAGAGTTCACAGTAGCTGTCAAATTCCCTTCAAATCTTGTCTTCAATGTCTTGTGCTGCATATCAAAATTGTGCCCATGTTATTTGCAACAAGAATATACCACATTAAATCCATAATGTGTAAAAGGGCTAGCAATCAGGGAGAGAATAATTGTAAATATTTTTTTCCCCGTAACTTCCCAAAATGGTGAATGATAGACAGGAGTCAGGATCTTCATTAAGGGAAGTCAAATATAAATAAATAAACACACGAAGAAGCTAAGGGGTTCAACATATAGTATATACATATTAAAAAATATTTGACCTATTTATACAGTATAATTTTCCGACGAATTGACTTCCCTAACATAGGGGTAACTCCGTCCCTGATGATAGACTACTTTATTGGTCTGGCTGAGAACTTATTCAATGGATCCGGCTGAGTATTACATAGAGGTATGTATTATTCACGAGTATGTTCAAGTTATATAAAGTTTTCTAGTGCATTCTAAAGGATCACTATGAAGTACTTATATATCTATGTCATATGTACCCTTTTGACATTGGTGAGTCTAATCTAGGCACACAAAGTATTTGGTCACATAGTTGATCAAATAAACAAGTTCAACAAGAAAGTATCAATTTATAGCAAGTCTAAAAGGTTTTACACTTGACTAATAAGTATAAAGGGACTAGTCTAATTTGATATGTATGGTATTTCTTGTTGAAGTTATAAAAGTCCTGAACTTTCTGATTGACTGAAAATCATTCTTCCTGGAATCTTTTTGGCGAGGTTCCAACCTGTGACGTGCGTCTAAACCACACATCAGTTTACGTTCTTACCACTAGACCAAATCCCTAGGGGCTCATTCTTTCTGAAATCTTCTGAAAGACAGATTAGGAAACGTAACAAAGACATACCTCCCAAAGATCTATTGCCTCTATGACGCTGTTAGGAGGAATTCCAATGTCATCCCAGTGTGCTGTTATTTCATATTTCTGAGGACCACGGTTGAGAAGAACTAAAGCTACTCTATAGCCTGATAAAGGCCCTGCCCAGACCTGGTCGTAATAGAATGTGAAAAGATTATTGCCTGCAATCTGCAAAATCGTCATGGAAAAAGTTTATTTATGTATAGATTATTTACCTCAATATCACCTTCCATTCTGACCTTTTTGCCCTGGACGCCTAATTCATCTTTTTAAAGCAAATGTGTGAGTTGTTAATACCTTTGAAAACAACAGAAAGGATCTAACTCCTATCTTTGTTATCGCGCATAAATTATTAGTTGCAGTTAACATATTGTGCAATTTAGTACCTTGGTTTACAGCAATGACCTCCTTGTTCGCAAGTATTTCCATGGTATCCTTTGTTACATTTCTCACATCACAACCAATGATAAGGGGAGCCTAGAATTAGCATACAATGGATCATATATTCTGCTTCAAGGAGCACAAATAGCCTTACTAAAAAGTGAAATATACATTTAAGACAGATGTCGCTGTACCTTTGAAATAGCCCAGAGACTGAAGTGGACAATGTATTCATCCTTTGTCATCCCTCCATTTCCCACCTCAAGCATGTCGGGATCTGATTGGAAAAATTGCAAGTGCAGTACATAATATAATAATTAAGTAATTAAAAATGTGTTCGCTTGAACAGCTAAACTTTTAAATGTGATGGTCACAGTTTAACATGGTATCGGAGTATGCAAAAAGTCATAGGTTTAAGTCTCATGGCCACCCAAACGCAGAAAGAATATTTCCACACGTTTGGTCCATGAAAAATGATCAAACCACATGAGAGAGGGCGTGTTGAGACATAATATAATTAAGTAATTAACAATATGCTCTCTCTAACAGCTTTAGATAAGATTGTCACATACTTCAACAGTAAGGACGTAGAGATTTAAGAAAAACCTAAAAGCATCGAAAAACTAACCATTCCAGCCACCAGGCCTTGCAAGGTCTGCATAAACTTCATTCTGGTCTGCTCTAGAAATCATGCTGTCAAAGAAATAACGATGAATACAAGATCAAGTCATGAAATCTGCCGATTCAAAGACCTATTTTTAACCATTACCTTTCCCATGTATCCGTGATATCGTTTGTGTTTCTCCAGCTATTACCTACTTTGCCACCCCACAACGCTGGATGCAAGTCACCCCTATTTGAAATAAATAGGCACATAGGTTCACTACAATAATGTCAAAATGAGAGCAGGAAACATGGGCTCATTTAGGAAGAAGTTGTCACCATTCACAAAGACTAAAGAAGATAGATCGTCCAGCATTCATTAGAGCTCTTGTCATTACAGGGTATCTACACAAGACAGGAGCCTCGTTAAGAAAGAACATACGATAGATGACTAGTAGAATCTGTCACACATGATTTCGCGAGTTGAACAGAAACAACAGGTTTTTACCGCACAGTTGGCTTCGTTCCATCATGGTTGCAATTATCATACTTCAAATAATCAATACCCTGATTGAAGATGTCGTTATTCACAACTATATTCGAATTGTTTTATGGTTAATTGTCAAGATTAATCAGGAACATTGTACTTACCCATGCTGCAAAAGTTTTCGCATCTTGTTCCTCATGACCAAGTGAACCAGGCATTTTCTTGCTGCAAGTAAAATACCTGCAGAATAAAATAAAATCTCCTTAAATGGTGAATTTCGAGATCAAGTCTATCTTTCAAGATGAATTTCATGTGCAAGTTGGCGTTACCCTGCATCTGAGTAGATTCCTAGCTTAAGACCTTTACTGTGAACATAGTCAGCTAGAGCTTTCATTCCAGAAGGAAATGTGGAATTCTTAGGTGCAAAATTTCCCTGGAATTTGGATTTCGTAAGGAAAGAAAACTAGTAAGGAATGTAGTAAGGTGAAGCAGAAATTTCCAGTTGAGACAGAAGTACCTGATCATCGCGTTGAGGTTCAGCCCAGCAATCATCTATAAGGAAAAGGGTTTGAACACAAGGTTTTAGCAAGGTTGATAACTAAGGGAAGTAGCTACAGACAGCTGAATTAAATGCAGAGGTGGATCCAGTATATAAGCAATGGGTGCTATTTGGACACTGATTGTGTACGTATATAGAAAATTTAGAAAAAAGTTTAATAAAGGGCAGCCAGTGCACTAAGCTCCCGCTATGCGTCGGGTCCGGGGAAGGGCCGGACCACAAAGGTCTATGTTACGCAGCCTTGCCCTGCATTTATGCAAGAGACTGTTTCCACGGCTCGAACCCATGACCTCCTGATCACATGATTTATATATATGTTAGAGAATTTATCGTCTGCTTCTAAATCTTGGATCCAACTTTAGTTGCGGACATACCTATATTCACATACTTGTATCCTAGCTTATCAAGACCAGTTGAAACCAGGGCATCAGCTGTCAACCAAAAGAAAGTTCAACATTATACATAGCTGCATATGAATTTGTTGATTATAACATCAGGGACTAAATTAGGTAATGCAGACAAAAAAAAGATAAACCACTTAGTGCAGTACTTAAAACTTACCAGTTTCTCTTATGACTTTCTCATCAATGTTGCAGCCAAAATGATTCCAACTACTCCACCTAAAATAAATATTTTGCTTTTGTTAGTTAGAATTCCTGAAGCCCAAAGAGATTAATTGACTGATTGCAACAAAAAGTCAAGATCCAGGATTTTACAGAAAAGGGTGCAGAGGATCATGAAACCACTACTTTTTTGTGGCAATATGTACATACATAGCATAAACTCAAAAACACACACGCGCATATGCACATATAATGTTTACAAATCAATTGGAGCAACAAAGAACAAACACAGAGACGGAGTCTAGGATTTTCTGCAAATATATGCAGAGCTCTACCATGCCAACTACTACTTTGTGCAAGAGGCGGGCAAATAGAGGCGGAGCCAGGATTTGAAGCTTGTGGGTTCGGGATTATATCCGTTTAAGCTACTAAGTTCTAAATTAATAATTTGTACATATTCAATGAATTTTATAAGACACACATAGTTTGGACCAAAGCTATTGGGTTCGACCGAATTTGTAAGGCATATGCTAGCTTCGCCTCTGGCTGCAAACATAGTATATGTAATTAACGGGTTCAACAGAACCAAATATTTTAGACACAAAGCATAGAGCATACTAAAGTTTCAAAAAAAAAAATAAAAAATTAAACATTGATCCATAGTTTCAAAATTGTAATTCATTCAATGGTGAACTCAAAATTTAAATCTTAAATCTTAAATCTATGTGTGAGTGTACACACTCTGAGTGTACACAGGGGCGGATGTACAACATAAGCTACATGTTCAGCTGAATCTAGTAGTTTTGCCGGAGACCCTATATTTATGTTAACAAATCTATTAGATATGTACAAATATTTAATTTCGAATTAAGTAACTGGTTGGTCAGTGCGTGCAGTGGCATTCAGAATCCATAAAGTTCAAATCCAAGATCCGCGGATGAGTATACATAGTTTATACTGAGAACAATAATGCTACAAGGTCATACATCATAGCCCATGAGCAGACATGGTTAAAGATGAAAATCAAACATTAAAAAAGAAAATTCTGAAAATCAAATTAAATTTAGTAATGGAATTTTTAGTAGTGAAATCATTGGAAGAGATCAATAGGATTTACCCCATAGGAGGAGTCAAGCCGAGTCCATTGGAGAGCAAATTACGTCGCGTGCTGTCAACAGAATCCTCTTTCTCCTTTTGCTGCCGTCGGTTCAAAACTTGCCACCGCATATCCGCCGTCAGACGGTGGCAGTAACCACCAATCACGGCGGATATCAGCAAGCATATTGCAAGTAATAGTAACTTGGTCCCTACTCTTATCTCCATCACTTTTACAGTTTACTTGTCCACAAACTTCACTACACTATTTCCTCGTTTACTTGTATTATGGGATTCTTACAGCGTACGAGGTTATATATAAGAGCTGTTGAATGCTGACCAAGTACTAACGTTATCCGTTGTGAATTAGAGATAATGATTGACAAGATTAACGTTTCTGGAACATTCTTCTAATTATTCCAGAAAATTACTATATTAACGTTTCTGTAATAAGTTGACTACTTTAATTAGATTCATTCGTGTTGTCGTATTCAGGTTTATGGTGGGACCCACACTTATGATCTAAAAACTTATTTAGATAATTACGTATACTTATGATCTAAAAACTTATTTAGATAATTACGTATTTTTTTCCCTTAAGCATTTAGAACATACTAGCCTTATGCTATGAGCATTCCGCGTGTACCCTATTAATGACTAACGAGTATATATTTTTTTAAAATTGTATAAATATTATTAAATAATATACGAGAATTATAAAGATTAAATAAAAAATAAAAAACTCTGAATATGAAAACGGTTAATGATATTTAACTAAGTAAACAAAGAATTGTTATTGACTTTTTATTCTATATTTTGTTATTTATTTTAAACAAAGTGTACCTTCGATGATATGAAATTGGAGGAAATTAGTGTAGTTACTTTTTATTCTATGTTTCGTCAATTATTTTCTAAATAAAATAGTACCTCCTTAAAAAAAATAATTCGTAAAACTCCTTACAGAATGAGAAAAGGTTAAAAAAACATATTCCTAGATGTCTTAACATAAATTAAAAAAATAAAATACACATATAACAAGGAATCATATTATCCGATCATTTTGCGTATGAACATCTAACATTTAATTTTTTTATTATACTGCCTAACGTAGAGAAATTTGAAGGATTTTCGAAGAATAATTTAGGCACAAGCAAAAAATTCAGCAAAAGTTATATAGAAGAAATTTATTAAATTAGGAAGAGAATTTGGTAGGAAGGTTTTTCACAACTCATAAACTCTTGAATCTCTCTACAACGTAGCTACCTCTCCACAATAGAAAATATGTAGTAGCACCCCCATTTATAATACTACAAAACAAAAACCTATTCCAATATAAAATTGGTAAACAAATCCTAATAAGGCATGAATTAAATAAACTACCAAATATCAAATCCTAGACAACTTAGGAATACTAATTAATCTTGGTTTAGTTTCCAACAGCCTCCTTTAAACCAAGATCTTCAAATTTGATCATGCTATGAGTAACATCAAGCCTTGTAGAAGTCAGGTACCTTAGACCCTTCACCAATTTCCTAATATATATTGCAACTTCAAAGTCGTGAGTATCATCTATCTTTAATTTATTTTGAATATTTCTCATATATGATCTGTGTTTACTCATGGTAAATCCCTTCAAAATATCATCAATATAATTTTTCTTTACTTTGAATTCATCTACTTCTCCGGTTATCTTGTAGTTGGACTTGTACACCCATTCAACTCCAATTGAACATTCTATAGGTTGTAGAGTAATGCCACCAATAGATGCTTTGTCTTGCTCCCTGAAATATGTAATCTCGAACAATGGTACAAAATTTATTTTATCATCGATATCTATAATCATGCGTTGTTGTGGTTCTGGACCCCAAGCTATTTCTGCCTCAAACTTGGGTGGATCATTAGAAACTTACTCTTGATGAACCATCTTGCTTTTTTCATTACTCGGTTCATCTTCAATACCACCAAATAATTTTTCTTGTGAAATACTAACCTCATTTGGGCTGGCATCCCTTGCAACTAAATCATACTTTTTATCAATCGAATGAATTTTCGAAAGATCAATGAATATTATTTGAATTTCCTTTGCATTCAATATAATCTCTATCACAACAAAAATTGCATGTACCTTCTCTTCTTTTCTCCTTTGTTTCTGAAATTTTGGCCTTCTTGATTTATCTCCGCCAGATTTGATGTGTCTGCCTTTTCTTTTGGTTGATCATCCTTTTCTCGTGATGCCTCCTCCAATGTCTCATCTTTTTGTTGATTCAATGATCTCTCATATGTTACCAATTCACCTTCTAAATCATCGAGTCCGACAGTGCGATGATCTTTGGTGGCCTCAAGAATAACTTTTCTGTTGCTAAACTTTAAACTTAGAGACTACAATAAACATTTTAACTTCTTCCAATACTTCTATATTGATCCTTAGACCATTGACTATTTCTTCAATTCTCGTAAAAATTCTTTGTCAGACTCTGTTGGTCCCTGATAATAGAATAGATTTATGTAGCTTGGCGACTATTTATACCTCAACTTAACTATGCTTCACTGTTCTAAGATAGTTAAATGACAATAAATTTGCTCTAATTGTAAATTTTATGTTTTGCATGAGTGAGTTGTGCTTATGAGGACTTTGAACAATGTTTGAAGCTAAATTAAAGCAAGGAAAATCTCTCGGAGTTGAGTACATGTGAAAGAAGAGAGAAAAGAAGAGATAAAATGATGACCATCTTAGCGCGTCCATTAGCGCGACCATGCTAGCCCAGGAAATCGAGGCAGAATACTATGCTATATGCGCGGCCATTAGCAAGGCACGAGCGCGGCCGCGCTAGTCTAGTTCGGAGCATATAATTTCAAGGGTAAACTTGGAAGTTTGGGGGTAATTCTACTTAACCTATAAGAGGACCAGCTTTCCCAAAGAAACATTATCAAGGTTTTTACAGCTTAGTTGAAGGCAAGGAGAGGCAAGAGGCAAGAGGCAAGGAGGATAATTCGATATCGAGTTCTTACTTTCTTTCTTTTGTATTTACCATATATGATGAATTTTGCTGTTGTTAGTATGAATACGATTATGAGTGGCTAATTATTTAGTTTAAGGTTTTGATGGAAGCCGTTGAAGGATGAACTTCGTGTTATGTTAATATAGTTTGCTCAGTTTAATCTCTATTTGTTCAACTACGTTATTGTTGTAGTTAATTGATAGAATACTCAATTAGCTGTGCCTATTTAATATGTATTACTCGGGATATAATGCATATATATTTAGGTAATTGTTGAAAAACACCACTCCCAAAGTATATGAGGGATCAATAACCGAGGGTTTAAAGGTGGGATTAGGGATAACGAAACCTTGGGTGCGATTTAAAGTGAGCCGTAATAAAAGTCAGTTGGCATAACTCAGGAGAGTGCGTCTATTAAATTTTCGTAATTACTTCGGAGAGATTTACGGTAGTAAGAGTGCTCATGATCGATAGAGACGATTAGGCAATTCTATGCGAAACATAACAGGAAGATAAGGGAAATCACAACCTTAGATCCTTCTCTTATTTGCTTACAACTCAATCATAGTTAGCTGTTAGTTTACTTAACTTCGTTTAGTTGTAGCTAGTATAAATATCATCAATTTTTATTTAAAATATTTGGGAAGTTGATTACGAAGAATTTTATGAGTCTAACAAGAGTATTTGATAGGTTAATTCCCTGAGGATTCGACTCTGGTCTAAATACTCGAATTATATTTGTAGCGACTGCTTGGTCCTTTTATAAGGCATAGTTGGGCGTTATCAAAATTTCGCACCGTTGTTAGGGAATTAACGGTGTTATCTATTACAGTTGAAAGGAATACAAAATAAATTCTTAGTGTAGTCAGTTTTCTTTATTTTCAACCTATACATTGAAATTTTAACGTTTGTTGACTTGGTTGTACATGTGCATGCCTAGAAACTCATCGAGAATTGGTAAAGTATTTGAAGCATTATCAGATCCTAAGAAAGTTTTCAAGGCCTTGAATCGGGCCAACCGAAAAAACAAATAACAACAATCAACTGAACAACTCGAACCAGACATGGGGGATAACGTGGTAGACCCAAATGCGCCAATAGCGGCAGTAGTGGCACCTTTTGTGCCAGAGGCTGCTCTATATAACTAGGCACAACCCACAACAGAGAATTTGGCCACAACGATATTATCTCGTAGATACAGGCCGAATCTTTTCAAATCACGAACAACATGTTCCACTTGTTGCAAAACAAGGGACTATTTTTAGGGTCGTACATTGAAGATCCTCAACACCACTTGAAGAATTTCCTATCAATCTATAAAATTCAAATGCAGCCCAACATAACTTAAGAGGTAATAAAGCTATTGTTGTTTCCATTCTCAGTGACAGGAGCTGCCCAGACTTGGCTAAACTTACTCCCCATTAACTCCATCACGACTTGGGAGGTGTTAGTCAAGCAATTTGTGAATAAGTTTCATCCACACAACAAGACAACTCAGCAAATTGATGAAATTTTGAGCTTCAAACAGAAATCAATGGAGACACTGCAAGAAATATGGTAATGATTCAAAGGGATGTTGGTTATATGTCCTCACCATGGTATTCTAGATCAGATGTTCTGGCATCGGTTTTACATGGTTTGGCAGATACCGTGAAGGCTAATGTTGATGCTTCAGCTGGTGGAGAATTCTTGAGCAAAACATGGAGAGAAAGCCAGAGCCTACTTGACAAGATGACATAGAATTCGGGGTGGACAACTAGGAATGCACCTATCACTCCAGTAGTTCACTGAGTGACCTTAGATCCATCCAATACTCTTGCTAAAAAAAGGGCCACCTTAATGATACAGATGAGTATACTCACCAAAAAGGTGGAAGAGTCAGTGCAGAAGCAGCAGATGCACATTGTAGATACTACCAATAAGGGCTTATGCACATCTTGCATTAGTCAGTCAGTTGGTGGCCAATGGAATGCAGAAAGTGATCATCATCATTACACTAAGGACATGAATTATATGTCTAATTATGGGGGCCAAAGACAGGGTGGTCAGAATTGGGGCCAACAAAATCAGCCATACAGGCTAGTCCAGCCACAACTCAATAATGAAAATATGGGTGGCATGCGACCTCACAATAATATGGCACCCTACCAATGGCCACAAGGATACAACAATCACAATCAGCAGCAGGTTATCATCATCCTCAGCAGCAAAATGGTGGGAGATAGGAGGGTGGGTTTACTAGACTTGAGGAAATGATGCAGCAGGTTATTGGGTCAAATGCGAAAATGAGTGAAAGGGTAGATGCACATGAGTCAGCTATAAAGAATATTGATATGCAGATGGGCCAGATTTCGATGTCTTTGAATAATCGTCCTCATGGGCCATTGCTCTGCAGACACGTAGGTAAATACAAAAGATCAAGGCCCAAAGTAGTTGATGGTAGTAAGTCTACGTAATGGCAGAGACTTAACTTGGAGCAAGAGAGGGCTCAAGAAAGCAGACAGGCTGAGACACTTATACCAGTGCCCATTGAGCTAGATAATTCAACGAAACTGATAAAGGTGACAGTACAACCTGCACAGGAAGAAACCAACACACAGATTAAGGTTGAGAAAGAAGCAGAGACAACCCAGAAACCAGTAGTTGAGGTGGTGTCTGACAAATAGAAAACCCAAATCATTGGGAAAAAGAGACCTCCAGCACCATTCCCACAGAGGCTGACCAAATACCATAAAGAGGAGCAACACAAGAAATTCTTGGAGATGCTGAAACAAATCCAAGTAAATACTCCATTAATTGATTCTCTGAAGGATATGCCTGGTTATGCTAAAATGATAAAGGACTTGATGTCCCAAAAATTTGATTTCCAAAATTTGGCCAAAGTGACTCTAACTCAGACCTGTAGTGCTGTGGTGACTAGACTATTTGCTGAGGAGTTATCTGATCCTGGGAGTTTCACAATTCCCTGCACCATTGGTAACTTTGCCTTTGCCAAAGAACTTTGTGATTTGGGGGCTAGCATAAGTCTTACGCCCCTAGTGATCTAAAAGAGGTTGGGGATTGGAAGAGCTAGACCACGTCTATGCTATTGCAGTTGGTTGATAGAACTGTGAAAAGTCCTTCTGGTATCTTGGATGACATGTTGATACAGGTAGGGAAATTTGTGTTCCCTGCAGATTTTGTGATTCTCGATTGCAAGGTGGATGAAGAAATTCTCATAATTTTGGGAAGGCCGTTCTTGGACATAGGGAGAGCTCTCATTGATTGTGAAACTAGGGAGCTCAAGATGAGGTTGAATGATGAGGAGATAACATTCAACGTGCAAAAATCTATGAGGAGACCAAGTGAATTTGCCAATTATTCTCTTATTGATGACGTGAATGTAATCGTGGAAGCAGATGATGAGACGTTGACTATTGAGGATCCTCTTGCTGCATGTCTTGTAAATTTAGATGAGGTGAACGAGGAAGAATTAGCAGAATGGGTGCTGGATCTAGAGGGCAGAGGGTTTTGGGAGAGAACACTTGAATTCGAGCCCCTGCACTTAGAAAACAGAGAAACTCCTCCAGCCAAGCCATCCATAGAAGAACCACCAAAGCTAGAGTTGAAGCCACTGCCCGCCTATCTTAGGTATGCGTTCTTGGGACCTAACTCTACATTACCTATTACTATTTCATCTTGTTTTTTTAGATGTGCAGGCACACCAGCTTTTGCAAGTACTCACCGAGTGCAAGACTGCCATTGGGTAGACCATAGCAGACATTAAGGGGATTAGCCCAGCATATTGCATGCATAAAATTCTGCTGGAAGAGGGGCACAAACCTTCCAGGGAGTACCAAAGAAGGCTGAACCCCAACATGAAGGAAGTGATGAAGAAAGAGGTGATTAAGTGGTTGGATGCGGGAGTTATTTTCCCCATCTCTGACAACAACCGGGTTAGCCCGATGCAATGTGTTCCTAAGAAGGGTGGTATGACGGTGGTCAAAAATGATAACAATGAGCTGATCTCTACAAGAACCATCACAGGTTGGAGAATTTGTATAGACTACAGTAAATTAAATTTGGCTACCCGGAAAGACCACTTCCCACTTCCCTTCATTGATCAGATGCTTGACAGACTAGTAGGGAGGTCCTACTTCTATTTTTTGGATGGGTACTCAGGGTAAAATCAAATCTCCATTGCACCAGAGGACAGAGAGAAGACCTCCTTCACATACCCATATGGACTTTATGCTTTTTGGAGGATGCCCTTTGGCCTATGCAATGCACCCGCCACATTCCAAAGGTGCATGATGGCCCTATTCACTGACATGGTCGAAGACATAATGGATGTGTTCATGGATGATTTCTCAGTGGTTGGAAACTCATTCGACGAGTGCCTTACAAATCTGACCTGGGTGTTGAAAAGATTGTATTGAGACTAACCTGGTACTTAATTGGGAAAATGCCATTTCATGGTACAAGAGGGCATAGTCTTGGGACATGGGGTATCAAGAAAGGGAATCAAATGTGGGAAGCGAGTCAAGCTAATAGAAGGAAAATAATATTTAAGAGAGAAAAGTAATAAAGTGCACAACACAAGACAAGGCAATATTTACGTGGTTCGACAATTTTTGTCTACTCCACGGCCACACAAGAATATCTCTTTATTAATTGAAGAGAGAAAGAAGAAGTTTTGGATGTTCTTCAAATGAAGATGCAGACCCCTATTTATAGGCATTTTAATGCCCTGCTGAGGTAAGCGCTTACATCATAAGAATGTCGATGTAAGCGCTTACATCATAAGATTATCGAGGTAAGCGCTTACATCACAAGATTGTCGATGTAAGCGCTTACATCATATTTTCATCTCTTTTTAATTTTTCTTTCTTTTGTTTTGTCTACTTTCACATACAACAATAGGTTTGTTCCTATCAATCTCCCCCTCAAACCTATGTTACATCAAGAAAAAAAAATTGCTATTCTCTGGTGGTGCCTTCACGCTATCAGTCTTGAAGGCTAACTGAGGCAGTGCACAACCTCAGTTTGTCAACACTGACAACTTTGGTCAACATGTCTGACAGGTTCTTCGATCCTGGTATCTTCTGCAGGGAAAGAGTTCCTTTATTTATCAACTCTCGGATATGATGATATCTCAACTGGATATGCTTCTATCTTGCATGAAACATTGGATTCTTGACAAGATGAATTGCACTCTGGTTATCGCCGAAAAACTCACAATTGTCCTATTCTTTACCTAGCTCTTTATGAAAATTCTTGGGCCAAATCATCTCTTTTCCAGCTTCTGAGATTGCCATGTACTCTGCTTCAGTGGTAGATAGAGCAACACTTTTCTGAAGTCTGGACATCCAACTAATAGCAGTACCACCTAAAGTGAACACGTAGCCCATGGTACTTTTTCAACTATCCAGATCGCCGCCTAAATTTGTATCAGCAAAACCTTGTAAGATAAAATTGCTCCTTTTAAAACAAAGTGCCATACCTGAGGTGCTTTTGAGATATCGCAATATCCATTTTACACCTTCCCAATGCTCCTTTTCTGGATCTGACATGTATCTACCGACAACTCCAACTGCATGGGCTATGGCAGTTCTAGTGCAAACCATGGCATACATCAAATTTCCTACTACTGAAGCATACGAAACTTTGGACACGTACTTCCTTTCTTCATCTGTCTTAGGTAATTGGTCCTTTGATAGATTTAGATGGCTTCCTAGTGGAGTGCTTCTAGTCCTTGTATCATGAAGACTGAACCTGCTTAGTACCTTCAGTATGTACTTTTCTTGAGATAACTTTAAGATTCCTTCCGACCTGTTTCTGCTAATCATTATCCCAAGCATTTGCTTAGCTGGTCCTAAGTCTTTCATTTCAAACTCCTCCGCCAGTTGTTGCTTAGCCAAATTGATCTCATTTATGCTAGATCCTGCAATTAGCATATCATCAACGTACAACTATAAAATGATATAGGATTCATCAAGATTTTTGATATAACAACAATGGTCCATCTCACATCATGTGAAACCATTTTTATGCATGAATCCATCAAATTTCTTGTACCATTGTTGAGGAGCTTGTTTCAAACCATACAAACTCTTCTTCAACTTACACACAAGGTTTTCTTTACCAGAAACTTGAAAACCTTCAGTTTGCTTCATGTAGATGTTTTCTTCAAGGTCACCATGCAAGAAATCAGTTTTAACATCTAGCTGCTCCAAATGCAAATTTTCTGCAGCTACGATACTTAGTACCAACCTGATAGTAGTTAATTTGACTAAAGGAGAGAAGATTTCGGTGTAGTCAATTCCTTCCTTCTGCTGAAAGCCTTTTATTACTAATCATGCTTTGTATCTCTTCTTACCATCATGCTTTTCCTTGACTCTATACACCCACTTGTTCTGCAATGCTTTCTTTCCGTTTGGTAACTCCGTAAGTATCCATGTTTTATTCCTTTGAAGAGAATTCATCTCTTCTTTCATGGCTAGCTTCCACTTATCAGAGTCTATCACCTGCATTGCTTCAACAAAATGCTCTGGTTCTCCAACATCAGTTAGAAGTAAATAGTGAAGAGAGAGAGAGAGAGTTAACCTATCTGAAGGATTCATGACTCTTTTAGATCTCCTCAATATAGGTTCATGAGTAACAGAATCCGAATTTGATTCAGGTCCTGATTCCAGATTTGGTTCTGCATTTGATTCTATCTATGGTTCCGGTTTTGGTTCTGAACTAGGTTCGGCTTCTAGTCCTTCTTTAAATTCGGCTTTTGGTTCTTCATCTTTAATTTCAGAATCAGTTGTAATCCCTCTAGCCACTTCATTTTCTGAGATTTCTTCTGACTCAACTATTTCAAACATTGTCTGTTTGCTGGTGTTGGTTGGTTCTATTTCTTGTCCTTGTACATCATATTTTCATTAAATGTGACATTCCTGTGTCTTAGGATCTTTCTATTATGATCATCCCAAAATCAATAACCAAAATTATCATCACCATATCCAATAAAGAAATATTTCTTGGCTTTAGGATCAGGCTTATCTCTATCATTAGAGTTTACATGCACATAAGAAACACAACAAAAAAATTTCAAACGTGAGAGAGTTACCTCCTTTCCTGTCCATACCTCCTTAGGAATTTCAAAATCCAGCGGTACAGAAGGTCCCCTATTTATAAGGTAAGCTGCCGTGTTAACAGCCTCGACCCAAAAATACTTCGGCAATATGGAATGTATTCTCATACTTATCGCTCGTTCATTCAGGGTTCGATTCATCCTCTTAGCAACGCCATTTTGTTTCGGTGTTCCAGGAACTGTCTTGATCATTCTGATCCCATTCTCCGAGCAAAATGCTTTGAACTCTTGGCTATCATACTCTCCTCCATTGTCAGAGTTCAGACATTTTAACTTTAGACTTTTCTGATTTTCAACTTTAGCTTTCCATCTTTTAAAGGTAACAAACACATCAGATTTATTTTTCAGAAAATAAACCCATACCTTTCTTGTAGAATCATCAATAAAGGTGTGACATAATAGAGTGAGCCTCCTAGAGAAGTTACATGAGCTGGTCCCTACACATCTGTATGCACTAGTTCCAGCTTCTCTTTCTTTGGCGTCCTTCCTACCTTTGAGAAACTAACTCTCTTTTGTTTCCCGTAAATGCAATCTTCGCACAAACCTAATTCAACATGTTTTATGTTTGACAACTTTTCTTTGGATGCCAAAAGCTTCATTCCCTTCTCACCCATATGCCCGAGCCTTCGGTGCCACAGTGTTGTATCACGACAATGATCAACTGTTGCTATAGTATCTCTTTCTATTGCTATTGCATACTGTATTCCCTTTTTGAATCCTCGTGCCATAACCAAATTCCCTCTGGTTATCTTCCACGATACATTGCCGAATGTTGTTGTATATCCTTCACCATCAATCTGACCCATAGATATCAGATTTTTCTTAAGGCCAGGAACATGTCGTACATTTTGCAATTTCCATAGCATGCCTTGTGAAGTCTTTATATGAACTTCACCTTTTCCGACAATGTCGAGAGGTTCGCCGTCTGCTAGATAAACTTTCCTAAATTTTCCAGCAATATAATTATGCAATAATTCTTTGCATGATATAGAGTGAAAGGATGCACCTGAGTCCAGAATCCAAGATTTGGCTGGACTGTCTGCACAACAAATTAGTGCATCACCGATTTGTTCAGCAATTACATTTGCTGAATTTTCTTCCTTCTTCTTCTTTGGTTCTCTACACTGGCTATTGTAGTGACCCTTTTTATCGCAATTCCAACAAGTAATGTCCTTGTGATTTTTGGATTGTCCTCTTCTCCTTGACTTTGATATACCACGATGATGACTCTGTCCTCTTTGGTTGATTCTCCCCCTGCTTTCAGTACTAAAAGCAGATCATGGGGAATCACTTGATTCTCTTCGGCGAATATCTTCGCTTAGAACCAAGTCTCTAATATTATTAAATTTGAGTTTGGTACTTCCTGATGAACTGCTAACTGCAGTTACTGTTGCAGACTAACTCTCCGGTAGAGATGATAGTAAAATCAACGCCCTAATTTCGTCATCAATTGTTACATTAACAGAACTCAACTGAGTTAATATTGTATTATTGATATGTTCCAGGACTGATCCACCTTCTGTCATCTTTAAGTTGAACAATCGATGCATCAAATAGACTTTATTTGAAGCAGATAGTTTCTCGTACATATTTGATAACGCCTTCATCAGGCCTGCAATGGTCTTCTCGTTAATAATGTTAAACGCCAAATTTTGTGTTAGCGTCAAATGAATCACACCAAGAGCTTGGCGATCTAATAGATCCCAATCCGCTTTGGCCATAGTCTCCGGTTTCACCTCGGTCAGAGGTAAGTATAATTTTTTTTGGTACAAATAATCCTCTATTTGCATTTTCCGGAATCCATAATTTTTTCCATTGAACTTGTCAATCTTAACCTTCCCTTCTTCCGATGCCATTTTTCACAAAAAACAATTTATGTGAATAGTGCTTGTGAAATAATAACGATGATTAATAGTGTCGCACTATTCTTGTGAATAATACCTACACCAATACTGTACTTTTCTACCAGAAATACATTGTCTGTGCTCTAATACCAGTTGTTGGTAAGCGAGTCAAGCTAATAGAAGGAAAAGAATATTTAAGAGAGAAAAGCAATAAATTGCACAAGACAAGACAAGGCAAGATTTACGTGGTTCGGCAATTTTTGCCTACTCCACGGCCACAAAAAGAATAGCTCTTTATTAGTTGAAGAGAGAGAGAAGAAGTTTTGGGATGTTTTTCAAATGAAGATGCAGACCCCTATTTATAGGCATTTGAATGCCCTACTGAGGTAAGCGCTTACATCATAAGAATGCCGATGTAAGCGCTTATATCTTAAAATTGTCGAGGTAAGCGCTTACATCACAAGATTGTCGATGCAAGCACTTACATCATATTTTCATCTCTTTTTGATTTTTTTCTTTTCTTTTGTCTACTTTCACATACAACAATAGGTTTGTTCCTATCATCGAGGTGGATCGTGCCAAAGTTGATGTGATAGCAAGGCTGCCACCCCCCACATCGGTCAAGGCAATCAGGAGCTTCCTCGGGCATGCCGGTTTCTACCGGAGATTTATAAAAGACTTCTCAAAAATTGCCAACCCTCTGTAAGTTTTTAGAAAAAGATCACCCTTTCTTGTTTTCTGATGATTGCAGGGTAGCATTCGAGGAGTTGAAAAAGAGGCTAGTCACAACACCCATCATTGTTTCCCTCGACTAGGAGTAACCATTCAAACTCATGTGTGACGCCAATGACTATGCAGTAGGGGAAGTGCTAGGACATTGGAAAAACAAGCTAATGCACCCAATTTACTATGTTAGTAGAATATTGAATGGCTCCCAGCTGAACTACACTGTGACTGAAAAGGAGATGCTAGCTGTGGTGTTTACATTCGACAAGTTCATATTATACCTGATTGGTTCTAAGGTAATTGTGTATACTGATCATGCATCCCTCAGGTACTTGATTGAGAAGAAGGAGTCTAAATCGCACTTGATTCGTTGGGTACTGTTACTGCAAGAGTAAGACCTGGGTATTCATGACCGTAAGGGGCAGAAAACCAAGTTGCTGATCATCTATCACGACTTGAAGGATCTGAAAACTTGATTGAGGTAGAGGAGATTCTGGAAACATTTCTAGACGAGCAGCTACTCACTACAAGCCTTGAGGAAGTTCCATGGTATGCAGACTTTTCAAATTACCTGACAAGTGGTATAATTCCCTATGACCTTTCCTTTGTGCAAAAGAAAAAGTTTTATTGTGACCGCCGTATATATTACTGGGATGCACCTTATCTGTTTAGAATATGTGTTGAAAATATGATCCAGAGGTGTATCCACGAGATAGAACAATTTTCTATTTTGTAGGCATGTCACGCATCGGCATATGGCAGACATATTGGAGGAGTCAGGATGGCAGCAAAAGTGCTAGAAGCCGGGTTCTACTGGCCAATAGTATTTAAGGATGCACATTAATAAGTGAAGGGCTGTAATGAATGTCAGCAAATCGGGAACATTTCCCATCGCCATGTGATTCCCATGAACCCAATTCAAGAGGTTGAAGTGTTCGAAGTGTGGGGGATAGACTTCATGGGCCCCTTCATCATCTCCTTTGGCAATAAGTACATACTTGTTGCTGTGGATTACGTGTCCAAATGGATGGAAGCTATAATACTCCACACCAATGATGCAAGAGTGGTGGTTTTTGAAAAAGAATATATTCACCCGTTTCAGGACCCCGAGAGATATTATCAGTGACGGAGGCACTCACTTCTGCAGCCGAGCCTTCGAGAAATTGCTAGCAAAGTACGATGTGCGTCACAAGGTGGCAGAACCATATAATCCTCAGACCAGTGGACATGTCGAATTGTCTAATAGAGAGATAAAGAGTGTACTAACCAAGACTGTGAATGCTACAAGAACTGATTGGGCAAATAATCTAGATGATGCACTCTGGGCCTACAGAACTAATTTCAAAACACCAATTGGTATGTCACCCTACAAATTGGCGTTCGAGAAGGCCTGTCACTTGCTAGTGAAACTAGAACATAGCGCTTGGTGGGCAATGAAACAACTAAATCTGTACATTGAGGTTAGGGGAACAAATAGAGTTATAGAATTGCATGAGTTAGACGAGTTCCGATTTCTTTCTTTCGAGAGCACAAGGTTGTATAAGGAGAGAATGACGAGGTTGCACTACAAGAACATTGTTGAGCAAAATTTCAATCCCGGAAACACGGTGTTGCTTTTTAACTCATGATTAAGGCTATTTTTGGATAAACTCAAGTCACGATGGCCTGGACAATTTTGAGTGGTCGAAGTATTCCCTTCAGGTGCAATAGAGATTGCCTCAGAGAAAGACTCTCATACATTTAGGGGTCGTTTGGTTGGATGCATTAGATAAGCTAATGCATGCATTAGCTTTGTGTATTAAGAATACATTGTTTGGTAGATATTTTGAACATAACCATTAGTTATGCATCCTATTTGGTATTATCCTATGCATAACTAATGCATAAAAAACAATGGTATTAGCAATGCAATGGGTTGTAATGCATGCATTAGCTTAGTTAAAGACAATATTGTCCTTCAAAATTTATGCTTGATTAATATATGCTAGTTAGTATATTAATGCAAGTTCAAAATAATCCAAATAGCGAGAAATAAAATTATATCACTAGTAAATAAATAAATACTTAGAATATTTCTTTTTTTATAAATAAATATTTAATTTTATTTTACAATATAGGTAGACAAATAAAATAATCTTTTTAAAACTTTTTCATATAAAAATATTTCTCAACATGTGTTTCTTTTAAAAGTTAGAGTGTGGACTAGTTTGAGGGCATTTTTATAAACAAATAATTTTTTTAGAAATTGTGCAATGCTTTAATACATCAAACCAAGCAATGGATAAGAAATATTTCAGCATAACTAATACCAGCATAACTAATGCAAGCATAACTAATACCAGCATTATTAATACATCCTATTTAGCATTATTCTTATGCACCTACTGATAGCACACGATTTTTTCCCTAAGCAAATAGTTCCCAAAAATTCAAACAAAATAACTTCTTTATTATTTTACAATTTTTGTGAATTTTGTGGCATTTTTGGTAATTGTTGTATTTTATTTGTATATTTTAATTCATATGAAAAATACAAAAATACATTGGCATTTAGGATTTAATTTCATATTTTAGTATAAATTGGTAGTTTAAAATTGTTTTCATATAAAGAAAATGACAAAAAATGACTTTGTGCACCTTTATTTTTAAATTTGTGGAATTTGTTTCGATTTTAGTTTGAAAGTAGAAATTAGTTAATTTTGGAAAATTAATCAATAATTTTAGTGTTAATTTGGTCTATGAATTTTTATTTGTCATTTTAACAAACAACATAAAATTTCTATAAATACAAAATGAAAAAAAAAAGAAGAGAAAAACTATGATATAAAAAAGAGAAAACAAGTGAATAAAAGAATGAAAAACAAAAGGAAATCAAGTAAAAAGAAAGAAATTGGGTTTGGGCCATCGTTTGTTAAGGCCCAAACGAAGACCAAACCCATCCTAGAATCACCATCGCCCAGCCCAAGTCTTTCCCATGACCCGGTCTGCTTCAGGAGATCACCGAACGACGTCGTTCGGTCTTGGGTTTAATCTCAGCCATTGGATGCTTATGATCCAACGGTCCACAATAATTGCTGAGGTTCTTTATAACTGTCCGAATTAATATGATAACCCTACACGACCATCCCCATCTTCCTCGTACAGACTCTGCATCTCCACCGGCGGAGCCGCCGCCGACGAACGCCGTTCACTCCAATCCACCCCAAAATGACACCCTATGATCCTCTCTTCTCCCTCATCTCAAATCTGCAAATTGTTTCCTTCAAAACCTATCCCAGCTTGTCGAATATTCATTTAAAGGTTTTCCGGCCAAAATGCCACCGTCCCTAATCACCACCAAATTAATACCGTATAACCGCCTGAGCCTCCTCTACACAATCCCCATAACCACTTGTCTCGAATGTGGCTGGAACGGTTCGAATCTTCAGTTGAAGTTTTTCCGGCGAACCCTAAAGTGCTCCGAACTGCATTAGATTGTTACTGCATGTCCACCTCTTCCTCCCCTTAGAGGTTCTATCACTGATGGGGCTCAAAAATGGGCAGAGGTCGTTCAAGCTGTGGATTGCAATGGTGGCTGAGGTTCTCGAGTGAGCTTTAGCTTCTCTCTTTTTCTCCGTTTTGCTTTCTTTTCCCACGAATGATTAAACTCCTGTTGATTTTCCTCTTGTTTGTTTTTCTTTGTTTGTTCAATTCATTGTTTATTACTTGATGACCTAGATTTTAATTTGGTTTGTCTTATTTCGAATATCAATAGGGTGACCATTAAATTAGGAATCAACATGTTTTGATTTAGGAATACATTCCTGATGAATTCTGCCTTTAGCTTAAATCATGTTTCAATTTTGGTTTAATTTTGTTTGAGGCTTGGGCTGACTTGATTAAAGGATGTTTGTTAGTAATAAGTTTAGGGGATAATTCAGGGGGTTAATTCAGGGGAATAGTGAGGGCAGGATAGGTAATTCAGGAGGGAATCTAGCTAGAATTCTATAGAACCTTCTAGATATGGGGCAGGGTCAAAATTTTAGAAAGGGAGAGTACTTACTTGCGTGAAAATTTAGGAATTAAAGGGGTAAAAGATAAATTGAATGAGGGACTAAAAAGAAAATGGAGAAATTGTTGCTTGCCTATAAAAGGGGCATCCAAATTGCCTTGCTGGAGGTCTTCTTTTCAACCATTTTTAGCTCCCCAAAACTCCTTCACTTAAATTTCCAGATCTGAAGTAGAATTTGAATTTCAAAAACCAAACAGAAAATTAAAAAAAAACCAAAAATGCTACTGTTCCATTGATAATATTAGCTCACTTTCTGGTTTGATTGATTAACTTCGAGTTTTTGGTACATTTGGTTGAGTCTGATGCATAATGGTTCAAGTAAGGGTGTTCTGAGTGCACTTTGTTTCAATTTGGTGATTTGATTCGAGTTTCTGAACAATTCCTGATCTGTTGGTTTTAGCTTGGGGTCCAGAGTGTTTTCTCCATGCTGTTCTGGTCTTGACTGGGTGTGGAAATTGTTCTGAAGTTCCATTGCTTTGATTCTGGGCATATTCACGTTGTAGAGTCTGTTGGTTTGAGTATTTGTGGTTTCTGTCGAGTCCTCAATTTGCTCTGGGTTGTGGTCAAGTTTAAGTATTAAACTACTGCTGGTGTTCACTTGCTTCTGCTGACTGCTGCTGATCCTTCTTCTTCTTCATTGTTTCATACTTCCAGGTACATGATTGTAACCTTAGCTCTTGTAAGCTAAAAACATGGAAGCATGACTGTATATGAAGAGTGGAAATTTTGAGTTCTGATTTAGTTTTACCATATTTGTATATCTAGACATGCTTTAGAGTTATATAGATTTCTGCTCGTTTGTGTATAATTGAATTGAATTGGACTATGTGAATGTTCAGATAGCTGTAGATGATTTAGTGGCAGGGTTATTAATATGTAAAGGACTGAACCAATTGGGTAATGTAGTACCATCATGGTTACGGATTGACAATAGCAGCTATCAAGGTCTGGGTTCACAGCGTTTAAAGTCACTAGTATTAGTTTAATTTTTCTCAACTTATGGTAGCATCAATTCAAATCTGTAGCTGTAACCTTTTGCTATTTGTGGTATTGTAGAAAATTAATTCAATTAGCATATTTGGTATAACCAATTTAGTGTGTTCAGTTAATTTGTCACTTAGTGAATTTAGGAGGATAATCTCATACCAAATTGGAGATCGAGTGGTCAGTGCTCTACTTCGAGCATTTTGAGCAGATTAAAGAAAATGTCATTGATCATTTGTCTATACTAAATTAAATAGGTCATTTTGCTGTCCTTGTTTGGACTCGATGCTATTCTGGACACCACAACTGCATGGGCTATTTACGCAGGCTGGGGATTCGAACTCAAATCCCTGGCTAAGAGTAGGCTCGCGGATGTTCTCGAGTGGACATTTCCGTTTGGGCTGGCCTTTGGCCTATTTGGTTATCAACTTAAGACTGTTTCAAAGATGTCAATTCAAGGTTTAAATAATAGTTTGAATTCGGGTTTTGAGTTAGGTAGCGGGTTCAAGCTAAAAGTTTCTTCCTTTTGTTTGGACCCGGACTTGAACTTAAAGCCCGGACTTTAATATGAATTAATTAGATCTTTTATCTTCTTTTAGAGACAAAATAAAAAATAGAAAATATAGTTGCTTTTAAGATTGGCCTTTTTAAATAAAATGAGACGAGCCTTGCCCAATAAAATACAAAATTACGGGGCCCTCAGTAAAAGCTAAAAATATATTTAGAAATTCGGGACAGGCCGTTTAGCGAATTTCATAGCCTTCCCCAAAATAATAATGCGTTAGACTCTTTAGGCACGATTTTAATAAAATTATCTTCTTAAACTCGGGTGCGTATTGATGCGACCCAAATCCAAATCTCAACAAAGTCGAAATGTGTTAACAATCACGGGTGCATTTATTGCGACGTGGTTCGAGACGCGTTTTCACGACGCTGCAATTCCTTTAAAATAATGATAAAAGCGGTTTATTAATAAAAGGAACATAAGTTAGAACGTGTTTTGAAATCAGAAAAAAATTAAATATGACAGTTGAGCGACTGTGCTAGAACTGCGGAATCCGGGAATGCCTAATACCTTCTCCCGGGTTAACAAAATTCCTTACTCGGATTTCTGGTTCGCAGACTATATTACAGAGTCATCCTTTTCCTCGATTCGGTATTTGAACCGGTGACTTGGGACACTATAAATTTCCCAAGTGGCGACTCTGATTTTTAATTAAATAATCCCGTTTCGATTGTCACTTCAAGTTGGAAATAAATCCCTTTATTATACCCTCCCGGGGGTGTAGTAAGTGAAAAAGGAGGTGTGACAGCTCTGGCGACTCTGCTGGGGACGAGAACCCAGAACATTTTGTTCAGGGTTCAGAATTCGAGCTTAGATAAATTATTGTATTTGGTTATATTTGATTTTCCTACATGTTTCATGCTTAATGTGCTAAATGTTTACCGCTTTGATATTATCTGAACTGTATATAAACTGTGCCGAAACCCTTCTCTTCTCACCTCCGGGGATGTGCTTACTGGTTGAGACTCCCTATTCTGTTAGTGTCAATACCTTGAAATAAGAAAGAGGCCGAACAAGTTACTAAGCCGGATGGCCTTTCGGTTCCCGGTACGTAGCCCCCTCCTCTGCTCGAGTTGTCCGTTCGGGTACACAGTCTAGAACACATACCCGGGTTTTGAACTTAGAATAACTTGACTTCATGCCTGGTCCCTAATAGGAGCGCTTATTTGCATCATGTTGCATTTGACTTAGGGGACCCAACATAGGGGTTGGGTCCGTCTAGGACAGGTAACCGGACATAAAAAGACCACCATGATGCATTTTACGTGCACTTATTTGTCTCGGGCATGCATGCTGACCGACTTTTGAACATCGAAAATTTTGTGAAATTGAGAAAAAGAGAAAAAGAGAGAAATAGCAGTGCAAAGAATTAATTGTTTAGTTTTAGAAAAACCGATGCCCAAATACTGTCGAAACTCTGCTGAAATTTCGAAAAAATGAAAAGAAAGGGAAATGTTTTGTTTTTAATAGTTTGTTTTACTAAAAGCAAAGAAAAAAAATACAAAAAGAGTCTTTATTTTTGGAAATTGTTCGCAGAAAAAGAAAAAGAAAAAGAGTCTTTATTTTTGGAAATTGTTCGCAGAAAAAGAAAAAGAAAAAGAGTCTTTATTTTAGTTTGGGAAAAAATAGGTTGTTTGTTGAAAATGAAAAAGGAAAAAGAGAGTCATTATTTTATCTTGTTTTCAAAAAATAGAAAAGGAAAATAGTTTATCTTGCCATGAAAATTGAAAATGAAAAAATAGTCTTGTTTTTTTTTAGTTTATGTTATTTGTTTATGAAATGCAAAAAATGAAAATGAAAAAGAGTCTTGCTTTTGAAAGTAGTTTTTTTATTTGCTTTTGAAATGCCAAAAATGAAAATGAAAAAAAAAGAGTCTTGTTTTAAAATAATTTGTTAATTTGCCCGAACTATGCTGGTTTGATTCTCACCGGGTGTGAGATACGTAGGCAACCCTCGACGGGTCCAACCATCCTTTTCAAAAAATATAGCCACAAATGTTAAAATTTTCATAAATAAATCGGGTAATGCCATTTTTGTCAAAAATAGCTGAATGTTCCCGAAGGGACGATGGAAGGCTGCTTTTGTAAGAACAGCTACATTTGGTCATTTGTTAAAAATTTTGGACGGTTAGCCAATGCAACCTTAAAATCTTCACCCGAAGTGCTGAAAGACCGTATTTGCAAAACCAGATTTGTTTTTGAAATTAGGAATTTGAATGAAGAGTAGTGTCATTTTGCTTTTAGGTCAAAATAAGTGATTAAATCACCTTAATAAATGTGCAGGATGAGCATAACTCAAAATGAACCTTTCTCAATCATGCATAAAATCCCTTTGGAGTTACGTCTGTGGTGGAACGATTTAGGAGGCGAAGGGCAAGATGAAGTCAATAAATATTTTAAAGGGCTTACCGGTCTGCTAGAGATTGTGCCTCGGGGAGAGATTATCAGAGCACTAGTGACGTGTTGGGACCCGGCACATAACGTGTTCCATTTTTTAGACTTTTAGCTTACCCTAACATTAGAGGAAATAGCTAGCTACATCGGAAAAGATGAGGTTCCTTTAAGGCACAAATACTTGGTTGCCCCGAGAACTGTAGCTATAACAGATTTTTAGACTCTTTGAAGATACGTAGAACGGTTCACAACGCAGATCTGGAAAATGGTTTTTGCACCCCACACTTCATATATGGCCACATCGGGGGATTCAATAATCCGAAAAGCAAGATATGTAGTAATGGTAACCGTAAAAAATGGGAGTAGCATAGGCGTGTTACTTTCATGGTGGTTTTTCTGGGGCTTGTGGTATTTCCAAGGAAAGACGGAAACATTGACATAAAAATAGCCGGGGTCGTCAGCACTCTCGCACCTATGATATTAGCCGATATCTTCCGTGCTCTTACAGCCTGCAAGGCCGGGAAAGACTTCTTCGAGGGATGCAATCTACTGTTACAAATGTGGATGACCGAGCATTTGTGCCATCGTCCTCAGTTTTTGAGCCACGGGTCTCCAGAGAAAACCTGCATAGAAGGGTTTTACACAAGGATTAAAGGGGTCAATCTGCCGGAAGGGTTCACGGGTTGGACAACATACTTTCGGTCCCTCACTGCTAGTCAAATAGAATGGACATTTGGATGGTTGCCCGTTGATGAAATCATATATATGCCAGCAACGAGGTCGCATTTCCTCTTGATGGGTCTTAGAAGCATTCAGCCTTACGCCCCGTACCAGGTACTAAGATAACTCGGGAGATGCCAGATAGTGCCCAAGGATGATGATCTTAGTTTGCAAGTGGTTGAGATTGGCCCCGACGGCCAATTTCCTGAAGCAAAGGTTCGCCAGGTCTGGAGCGAATGTCAATATTTAGCGGCGAATACTTGCATTCGGGATCGAGCCAAAGGAGAAGTATCACCTGATTATCAGGCTTGGTATAGAAGGGACATTGCATTAGGAAGGCCGGCCAAAAGGCCTCACCTCCAGGAGTTTGCTGAATCGTCGCAAGAGCAGTGGGCCTGGTTAGACAAAGAAAATGCGTACAGGGCAAAAATAGGCGAGCTGGAAAAACAGGTCCAAGACCTTAGGTTTGAAAACAGCGTGCAAGCTGCGGCTGACGAGGGCGAGAAAAGGAAATTGGCCAAAGAAAATGAAGCATTACGAGACCAAATTCAAAAAATGAAGATAGTAGCCGAAACCCCTGTTAGGAGTGCCAAAGATGCAAAGCTTATAGTAAATTTAAGGCAAAAAGCAAATGATTACAGTTTCGACCTCAACAAAGCAGAAAGGGAATTAGCTGGGGTTCGAAGACAGTTGGCTAAAAATGCAGAAGAACGAGCCCGCATGATTCAACAGTTGAGAGAAGAACATGATAATGAGGTCGCTAAATTGAGGAAAAAGGTCATTACCGCAGAAAACAAAATGAGCAAATAAGCAAAAGAGTTCAAGGTTGAAAGGGAACACTACTATATAGCTTTAGCACAATTAGAAATGGATCTGCAACAACTCCAGGAGCAAAATCATTAGACTTTGGAGGCCAGGGATNAAACAGATAATGAGTGACCTAGACAGACTCCAAGGGGAACTTGCACATAGGCCCGCGGCGAGACCGAACGATGTCCCGCGGGCACCAGGAGCTTTAATGTATTTATGACTGTCATTAGAGTCCGTATTTTCTTTCATTAGAGTTTGTCAGTTTTTTGAGTCTGTATTTTCTTTTAAGTCAGTCTACACTTTCATTTTAATGTGGAATAATTGTTGATGGATTTTGTAGCCCGTCTTGTCATTTAGAATCTGTTAGTTGTCTTCATGCGTCAGCCTTGAGTCCTTATATTTGAAATGCTTGCTATTAGTAAAATTGAAAATTCCAAAAACATTTTGTTTCTATTTTACATTTATTGCATTTGATCTGATTCAGGCATGGTCACGATGTGTAGTCAATCTCCATAGGATCCTATCATAGCCATATGAAAAGAGAAAATACAATGAGAATAACAAGCCAAAAAAAAAGAAAAGAAAAAGGGGAGCGGAAAAACAAAGAAAAAACGAGAGAGAAACAAGAAGAGAGGAAAATCCACAAAGCAAAAACAAAGAAACAAAGGCAAGAATGAAAGAAAGACGTCACAGTCGAGAATAAATGAAGCCGGGATGACACAAGCGATCGAGAAAATTCATAATAGAAACCGTTAATTGCCTAGGTGCATTTGTTCCCCAAACGTGCGGCTATCTATTTGTTAATGCCCTAACCGCTAACAACATTGCTGCTGATGATGAGTCCAGGCAAGTGGTTCAGTTGACTGGCATTCTGGCAAACCACCCATACAACACCCTCTCTAAAGATAAGTCAAAAATGGTCAACCAAGAGTTAGAAGCAAGCATTGTCGACCCATCTAGGGAGGAAGAATTTGTGGATGTTAACGCCATGAAAGAAGAGATGTATAAATTGAAGCAACAGATGGCCGAAATGTACCAGGCTTGGGCAAAGGGACACCTATTACCAGCTTATCCTGCTAATCCTTCCTACATCCCACCATTGGCTCAGCCACAAGATCCTCCCACAGTGAATTCTTCTACGGCTTACCCTACCTACCAGCAATACTACGCAACTACTTCCCAAACACCACCACCTCCACCACCCAAACAAATCCCATGTCCTCCACCTCCAACCACTCCTGTATTTGTGGCTCCTCCACCCACCATATTACAGAGATCTTCTAATGAACCCCTATTTCAAACCCAGGAAAACCACTATTACCTACCAGAACCCATCTTCAAACCACCTGAACCATATCCTTACACTCCCCATCTTGATATCTCAACTGAAGAAGAGAAGCCTCCTAAAAAACCTGAGCAGGAAGAGATGATACGAAAGGTGAAAAGCTTGGAACAATCGTTCAGAAATATGCAAGGTCTAGGAGGACAGGTGAGTGTCGCTTACAAGGACTTGTTCTTGTTTCCTGACGTCCAATTGCCTGCGGGGTTCAAGTTACCAAAGTTTGATCTGTATGATGGACATGGTGACCCAGTAGCACATCTGCGAGGATTTTATAGCAAGATGAGAGGCGCTGGGGGAAGGGATGAGTTATTAATGGCATACTTTAGTCAAAGTCTCAGTGGTGCTTCTTTGGAATGGTACACGCGGCAAGATCATGCTCGATGGTACACCTGGGATGATTTGGCCCAGGCATTTGCAGGCCATTTTTAGTACAACTTAGAGATAGTCCCGGACCGGCTGTCATTGACCAAAATTGAGAAAAAGCCAGGGGAAAGCTTTAGAGAGTATGGTTTTTGGTGGAGAGAATAGGCTGCCAGAGTTGATCCTCCAATGAAGGAAGGCGAAATGGTCGACTATTTTCTGTAGGCTTTGGAGACTACTTATTACGGTCATCTGGTGTCGACAGTTGGGAAAACTTTCAACGAGGTAGTAAAAATGGGAAGTATGGTGGAAGAGGGTCTCAAGACTAACAAAATTATGAGCTATTCAGCGATTAAAACAACTACCTAGGCCATCCAGAGTGGCACTGGAGGAGCGTTGGGAAAGAAGAAAAAGGAAGATGTTATTGTAGTAGAATCAAGAGCTTGGTCCAGGGGTTCATCACCATATTACTACCAACCACGCCCACACCCACAAACCTACCCACATACCCCATATGGCCCACCACAACACTACTATCCACCTACCGTTCCCCACTTTTCAGTTCACCACACCCAAACATACCCTCAACCTCAGGCACCCTGGTGTGCACCCACCCCACAAAATACCTACCATAATCAAAACATATATCCACCTCCGAGAGCCTACAAAAACCCCACTGGACCCGGTTTTCAACCCAACCTTGCTTCCAAGAATGACAGGCTGCAGAAGAAGAAAACTTTCATACCATTGGGAGAATCTTACACTAGCTTATACCACAGATTGAGAAAATTGGGCATGTTAAGCCCAATTGAACCCAAAATACCAAATCCTCCCCCAAGGAACCTGGACCATTCGGTGAATTGCGAAGGTGCTCCGGGGCATGATACAGAGAAATGCTGGCATTTGAAAACGGCTATCCAGGAGCTCATTGATACCGACCAGATTGAAGTACATGCTCCATAGATGCCTAACATCACTCAGAATCCATTACCTACCCATCATGAGACTCATATGATCGAGTTAGTGCAAAAAGGGAGTGCAAGAAGCCTTCACAGACCGCGATGATGATCAGGGCCAGTGAGAACAAAGCAAATGAGAAATTAATCGGTGAAAAGGCATTGGTCACAGTAGAACAGACAGTCAGCAAACCAGTGATGGCAGTAAAACAAGAACCCGTTAAAGTACTAGGAGCGGTTGATAAGCCTGTTGTGATTGTAAAAGGCGCTCGCACGGAGCCGGTTATCATCAAACCAGTGACTCAGTTACTAGTGGTTAGTGAAAAGGCCGTCTCATAGAACTATGACCGAGTGAATATGATGTACAAGGGGAAGGAAGTTAAAGAAGAAGTTTGTGAAACCTATGGACTGACTCGTTCAGGGAGATGCTTTGCCCCTGAAGAGCTAAGAAAGGTTAAAGCAGCCAAAGACAATACAACACCAGTAAAGAGGGCCGTAACTGAAGAAGAGGCTGAAGAATTCTTAAAGAAGATGAAGGTGCAAGATTATTCTATTGTAGAACAACTGAGGAAAGCTCCAACACAGATTTCACTGCTGTCTCTATTGATTCATTCAGATAAGCATCGCCGGGCGTTGATGAAAATTCTAAATGAAGCCCGTAATCCGGATAAGATCTCCGTAAGTCATCTGGAGAAGATAGCGAATAAGATTTTCGAGGTCAACATGGTTACATTTTCCGATGATGAGTTGCCTTTGGAGGGTACTGAGCATTATAGGGCACTTTACCTCACAGTGAAGTGTGAAGGCTCTATGGTTACCCGAGTATTGATTGAAAATGGGTCTAGCGCAAACATTTGCCCTCTCTCCACCCTGGAAAAGTTAAAAGTGAAAAGTGAGAGAATCCAAAAGAATAGTATCTGTGTGCGAGGATTTGATGGAGGGGGAAAGGACACGGTCGGGGACATCGTGTTAGAACTGACTATAGGACCGGTTGAATTCAAAATGGAGTTCCAAGTGCTCAACGTAGCAGTCTCTTACAATATCTTATTGGGTCGGCCCTGGATTCATGCCGCAAAAGCTGTGCCATCTACCTTGCATCAGATGGTCAAATTCGAATGGGACCGACAGGAAATGGTTGTGTATGGAGAGGATAGTTCATGTAATAACATTATGCCTTTCGATGAAGCTGAGCACGACAAAGGTCCATGGGTTTACCAAGTCTTGGACACAGTAGCAGTTGCCAAAATTCCGAAAGGAGAGTGTATTCCCAGGCCCAAAGTAGCTGCCGCATCTGGCATGGTGGCTTCAGAAATGATAAAGAATGAATTTTTACTTGGAAAAGGCTTGGGTGCCTCGTTATAGGGCATCATACAGCCAGTATCTCTTCCTGGAAACTTGGATACTTTCGGGGTAGTCTTTAAGCCCACTACTTCTGACATAAAGCGAGCTAAGTAGATGAAAAAGAGAGCATGGACCCTTCCAAAACCCATACGTAAGGCCCCGTAAAAATTTAGGCTCAAAACTTAGTAACTCGTGGTGTCGACTCCGCATATGTGTTAGGAATGTGTAGAATAGCTCGCCGCAGTTCGGACCCTTGGTAGTGATATAAGCTTTAAAAATTAAAAGAATCAAGTTTCCAGAAAATTATCATTTATGCGGTCCAGAATGCGGTCACAGATTAGCTATGCAGACCGCATTCCTACCGCAGAGTGAAGCAGAAGAATTGTCAAAATTGAAGTTGAAAATGCGGTCCACTATGCGATCGCATAATCAATATGCAGACCGCATAATCGTCGCATAAATTCCTCAAGAATTTGTGGAGGTCAATTCTGCGGTGGAAAATGCGACCGCATAACAGGAATGCGGACCGCATTCCTGTCGCAGACCCAGGCAAACCCTCAGGGTTTTTGGAGTCATTTCTGTGGTCCAATCTGCGAACCGCATTTTGATTCTGCGATCGTAGAATGCGACCGCATATCTTGCCGGGCTCCTATTTTTTTCCAAATTTTAAGACCCGACCCCTTTTTAATAAAACACCCCAACCCCCTTATTTTAACAACATTACTGATCAATTAAGAGAGAGGAAAAGAGGGTCTTGAGAGAGAAAATCATCTTCTCCAAATTCTTGTTCTTCAAAACTATCCGGGCCTGGGAAATTAAAGCTTATCTTCATACCCCCTTCCCTACAGGTAAAATCCCTAACTTTTCCCATTGAAATTCTATTTTTAAACTAAGGGGAGGGAGGGGAGTCTCATGCATTGTTCCTTGAAAATAATGGTTGAAATGGTGCATGCATGTCTAGTAATAACCTAAAATCTAGTAAGAGGAATTGGGTAGGGGTAAAGAAGTGTTCAAAGAAGGGTTGATAACCTAAGTAAGTTGAGTAACAATTGTGAACTTCTATTCTAAGTTATGTGTATTAATTTGTGCACTATATTGATGTGCTAGATTATTTGGTGAATTGGAAGTAGAATTTAGAAAGGAATTCGGCTCCAGGTATGTAAATCTTGTGCCTTATGTGTTGTGTGGTAAGAATTGTGAAATAAATGAAGGAAGAGAATCATAATTGGTGAAACGGAAATGACCATGGTAACATCTCTTATGGCTAGTCGCGAAAATCTGTTGTTGTGATCTAAATGGTACAATGGGCTGTTCATAAGATGGAAATGTCATGGATTGTCATATAAACCCTTTTTCAGTTGTGTTGTTGTTGTTATTGGAATTTGTTGTTGTTGTTCTTGGTACCTGTTGTTGTATCTTTGTAAATTGTTATTTTAGTGGTATTGTTTGTGGATTGTGATTGCTCGGTGGGATCGGGTTGCGCGCTGCAACACGAAGTAATAAGGTGTGGGTTGTGGTGATAAGGATGGCCGAAGTAATAAGGGTGGCCGAGGTAATAAGGGTGGAAAGTGATCGATATCACTATTGAAATGAAATATGAGAACACTGTGAAATTGAAAATGTGGAAGTGATGATGGGGACAGGAGAGTTTGGTAACTTGTTTGCCTTGATTGTTTTCCTTGAGTGTACTCAATTGTTGTTTCTCTCAATTGTTTATTACTTATGTATGGCTTGAGGTTACTCAAGGTAAGGTTTGTTATACATACCAGTACAATTCAAGTGTACTGATGTCCCTTTTGCCGGAGGCGCTACATTCGTGTTATGATTGTAGGTGGATCTGCAGCAAGTACTCCGGCCCATCGATCGTAGCTCCCCCTTTGTCTTCCGTCAGTTGTTTTGGTGAGCCCCATTCCTCTCGGGGCCCTACGTGGCTCAGGCCACTGCTTTCCGTAGTTTTATTTTGCTGTTGTGTAAGGTATAGCTGGAGCCTTGTTACCGGCAAATACTATATTATACTGTTGTACTTTTAGAGGCTCCGTAGACAGTGGATGTGGGTTAGAAGCTTATGTATATCCATGTTTCTTTTGTTGGGCAATGAATTAATAACTTCACTAACTGTCATGTATGTATGTATATTTTGCAAAAAGTGTTTTAAATTAATTATATGGCTAGTTCTTGAGATTATTGAGTAAGGAAAACATAGGGTAACACGTGGGGTAGGAAAGGCACCCAGGTCCGCTTGGTTGGTGCTTCCCGGTCGGGCGCCGGTCATGTCTCTCGAGTTTGGGGTGTGACAAACTTGGTATCAGAGCCTCAGGTTTTAAAGTGTCCTAGGATGTCTCAGAGCCATGTCCAGTAGAGCCCTTCTTATCGGTGTGTTGTCGACCACATCTATAAGTAGGGGGTTGCATGGACATTTAGGAATATACCCACTTCTTTGTTATTCTATATCGTGCGGTGAAGTGAAAAGTGGAAGTATTTATGTCTAACTCATGCATTGTTTCGAAATTTTCAGAAATGACACCTAAGAAGAAAGCTAGACTCGGCCTTGGGGCCGACGCCACCCCAAGTGTGGCTGTGAATCATGTACCTGATGCCGTGGGTGAGAGTGACTCACCGGCCTTGAATCTGCCCGACCCATCTATTCCAGATCCAAGCATTCCTGTTCCGGCTGCGGCAGAGAGTGCCACTATCCCTCCGGCCAATATTCCTGATTCTGATACAGTTCCAGCTTCTGGTCCCGGGGTTTCTGAAGGGGACCTTAGAGGAGTCATCCGTATGTTGACCCAGTTAGTTGCCGCCCAAGCCCAGAGATCTCATGATTCCCCTGTGTCCTCCAGCGGGTAGGGAGATTCCGCCAGCTCCAGAATCCATCAGTTTCTGCGATTGGCCCCTCCAGAATTCTCAGGCACAGACCCAGAGGCCGATCCGTAGGATTTCCTTGATGATATGTATAAGACGCTTCGAGTGATGAAGGCTACAGAGATAGAGGGGGTTGATTTGGCTTCATACAGGTTGAGGGGAGCAGCGCGTTCATGGTTTGAGATGTTGGAGGATTCCCGTGAGGAGGGAAGACCTCCGGCTAGATGGGATGAGTTTGTAGATGCATTTATGGACCACTTCCTGCCTGCCGAGATAATGGAAGCCCGTGCCACTAAGTTCAAGGTTCTCAAACAGGGCAGTATGAGTGTTTGGGAGTACCACATGGAGTTTGTGAGGTTGTCCAAGTATGCTCCTCAGTTAGTGTCGACCATGGATGCTCGGGTTCGACGTTTCGTTCAGGGACTTAGTCCTTTGGTGGTGAATGAGGCTGCTACAACGGCCTTGCACTCAGATATGAATTATGGAAAGATTGTAGAATTCGCTCAGGCCACAGAGGCTAGAAAGTTGAAGATTCGGGCAGAAAGGGAGAGTAGCAGCAGGGCCCAGTCAATGGGTCACTCAGGGAGACCAGTTCCGGGGAGAGGGTCATCAGGGCCATCCCAGTCATATGCTCAGTCCTCAGCGAGTGCACCGCCATCTGTGCACAGTTATCAACAGAGCAATCAATCGAGGCCAGGTTCAGACAGTAGGAGGTCCCGCCAGTCCAGTCGTTCAGGAGTGAGGTCTCAGCAGTAGGAGGGAACTACATGCCCCAAGTGTGGGAGATTTCATACAGAGACTTGCTATTTGGATATCCCGGTAAGTTATAGGTGCGGGGTGAGAGGTCACATCCAGCGGGACTGCCGTACGCCCAGTCAGGGTATGGGTATAGGATCTGCCCAGTCATCCGGTTCTTTAGTCGCTACATCATCAGTGCATCTTCCAGCTCCAGCAAGGCGTGGTGCAGTCAGGGGTGGAGCTCGCGGTAGGGGTGGACCTAGCTGGTTCTATGCTTTGAGTGGTCGCCAGAGTGCTGAGGCTTCTCCAGATGTTGTTACAGGTATCTTGTCTGTCCAGGCCATTGATTGTTATACTCTTATTGATCCGGGGTCCTCTTTGTCTTATGTCACCCCATTCATTGCTCCAATTTTTGGGACAGAACCCGAACAGCTTCATGAGCCGTTCTCTGTATCGACTCCGGTTGGTAATTATATTACAACCTCGCGAGTTTATAGAAATTGTGTTGTCACGGTATGTGGTCATGTTACCACGACCGATCTTATTGAGCTTGGAATGGTAGATTTTGATGTAATCATAGGGATGGACTGGCTTTATTCGTGCTTTTCCAAACTTGACTGCCGAACGAGAGTCATGAGACTCGAGTTCCCTAGCGAGCCGGTTATTGAATGGAAAGGAAATGGTGTGG